>JARBWK010000887.1:0-23438 GCA_030556195.1 Anolis apletophallus
CCGGCCAACTGTCACGAACACCGACTTAGAACTGCCTTTAACACACACACGAGACGTAGCAAAGGCTAACTAGTTTTATTGAATATAAAATAGTCCAAAAGGCAATTTCATTGAGAGAATAAGAACAAGGCAATCAGCAAAGCTGGAGTCCAAATAAGAAGGCAAAAGTTCCAAAGGATAGTTCCAAAAGCAATCGTGGCAAAGGGGCTTGGCAAGGTTTCCGGATTCACTCCGGATTGAAGCAAGGTATCCAGCAATGCGAATCAATAGCAAGGTCAGGACTTGGTCCAAGGCGAGCCAAACTAGGCTCGTGGTTCACTCCGCTTTCACGCCCTTCAGATCAGACGTGGCCGGAGAACGAGGATCACCCCACGGGGCACGTTCTTTAATCTTCGGCCGGGCCCCTCGACGATCTAGGGCCCGGCGTCTCCAGTCTCTACTTTCCGAACGGTGACGATCTAGGGGACAGATGCCAGCTCCTCCTGCCCTGCTCTATGTCCCCGCGTCTGTTATGGGGAACGGCCCCGCTCTTCCAGTTCAGTATCGCTATCTCCTTGAGAAGCGGCCTAACCCGAACTTTCCCAGCCGCTGGCCTCCATCTGCTGTTCGGCCAGGTCTTGGGAACCTCGGCCGTTTGGGAACTCATAACTATCTCCGCTATCTGCTTCGCTGCCTCCCATCTCCACCTGGTCCGCTCCTTCTCCGGGAGAATGCTCCCACTCGAAATCCCAGGCTAAGCTCTCCTGCAGGTGGACTGGCAATTGCACTGCTGTCCAGTCTTGGTCTGGGCCTTCCAACTCATCCTCCGGAGTTCCCTTCAGCTGTACATGGACCTAATGGCATCAGGACCCCGGTGCTAAGCCCCCCTCCCATTGGCACGAACGGGCCCATGGGTGCTACAGGTACAAAAGTTTTAAATAAATAATAAATAAATAAATTGTGGTCTTGCCATGGTCAGCTATTGTGGGACTTGGGCTACTAAACTCTACTCCTTAGCTTGTTACCATTTCAGCCAAGAGCAAGATTGGCCAAAAAGCTAGTGTTGAGAAGTAATATGGATGTAGTAAGAAAATATATATAAGCAGCAAACACTTACATTGTATGTATTGATTATATTGTATGCATAAGCACATAGAAAATATAGGAAATTAGATTCTTAGAGGCAGTAGCTTGGAGGCAAAGGGTCCAAGCGGCCTGTTCAATGACCTGTTATCTATACATTTCAGGTACCAGGAACGGCTGACATCAACCTAATGAAAGACCAAGGGGGGCCTCTTTGATGGATGGGCTGAGCATGGAATGCTTATCTATAACCATGCTTAAAAATGCTTTAGAAAAAGAACTGATGCATGCAACATGTTGAGAAGGTAAAAAATCTCTGCGATGTAGAATTGGATATTGCATTGCCTGCATGTAACCAAGGAAAGGTATATAACAGGTAGATTTCTTTTGTTCAAGGCTCTGGCTTTTGGAACGGATTCCACCAGAGTCTGCCAGCTGGTGTAATGAAACCATATATTGCTAAAGTCTTCTAGGAGGTAGAGTTGCGCAGGATTCTTTGAATTTTAATTTAAAAACACATGCTTGCATTCTTTGATCCTTGGCCTTTTGCATTATATTTTCAGATTGTAGAAGCTGCATTCCAAAGTACCTTTTCCAAGCAATGTTTTTTTAAAATTATTATTCTTTGCTTCCTTGAATGTCCAGGAATTTGTTCTTCAAAGTGATTGCTCTTGTCAGAATCTGTTCCAGAAGATCTCTAAATCTCAGGGCAGAGTCTGAAGAAGATCCATGGGAAAATTACATTGGAGGAAAGAGCATCACCCTCTCTGTTCTACTGGTAGTTCTGGCCAGTCCAGTCTTTTAGTATTTGGCAGATTTAGGTACCCCCTTCCCGGTTTTTACATAGGGCTTATGATATAGATCAGGGGTTCCCAGCCTTTTTTTGACCAGGGACCACTTAACCAGGGACCACTTTGATAGGGGACCACTCTCCAACATTAGCACCAAAAGGGTCACGAATCAGTTTTGGGTCAACTTTAGATATGTTTTGGTTATTTGGGGTGCTGATTCAGAAAATTGCAATGGACAGATCATATCAGCTCTAGTTTCTGATACAGAACATATGCCATCCAGTAGTCACCATCTACTCGCCCACAGAAAACCATATTTAATAATCTAGAGCTCATGTGGTAGCAGTAATCTTTTGTGGGTAGTAAGCCTTAGCACTAAAAGAGGGTTTCACAAGACCAGTCGCTCTTGTTGCTGTGTGGTTTCAAGGCAATGGTGTATTAATGGTGAGGCCATTGACCATATTTTTAAATCCTGTGTGGACCACTGGTTGGGAACCACTGATATAGAGGACAGAGAATCTTTTATTATGAAAGTGCAATGTCTTTGAAGGACTGTGCATCCCATGCCTGGATTAAAGATAAAGAACCAACTATAGGAAGATCAGGGGCTTGAAATCTCCATGAGGAACTAGTACATACACAGGTCATGGGCTCCCAGTTTTCTCCATCATGGTGAGATGCATTGGTGTGTGTTTTCAGCTGTAGAAATTGTTTTTAAGTACTGTTGGCCTTCCACATTTATGAGTTTGAGTTTTTGTGGATTTCATGATCCACAGATTTGGATAATATGGACACTCTAGTGTTCTCTAGACCCCCCAGTGAAATTTCATGGTCATTTGGATGGAAATTGAGCATAGAGTCACACTGGAGGACTTAGAGATTCCAAGAGAGGTCTTAAGCTTTAAAAGATGGGCTTTTTTTGTTTGCATTTTTTCCACTTTCATGGGGTCCCAAATTTCTAATGCCCATGAAAGCAGAGAGCTGTAGTATTATTTATTTATTTATTTACTTTATTTATATTCCACTCTTCTCACCCTGAAGGGGACTCAGAGCGGATTACACTACACATAGAATGACAATCCCTGCAGTTCAACATATGACATATAGACAAACAGAGGCAAACTTCTGGCCACCAGGGGGAGCTGATGCACTCCTCATCTCTCAGCGTTTTCCAGCGTCCCTTTGTTGTTCCTTCCGTATTCCTCAGCGATTCCTGGACTTCTTTATGGCCTCATAAATCAGTCAAAATTTGCCTCCCACTTTGATGTGGTACCTTTATCTCCTACTTGACAAAATGCAACTGTCTTTCAGGCTGCAAAGGTCGACAACAGTCTACACTTAAGGTCGAGCACACACCTCGACCCAGGCAGGCCTCAAATTTATGACCTACTGGTCAGAGAGATCTTATGGAGCTGACACTTAGCCAGCTGCGCCACATTCCCATACAGTACAGTCATGCATGTGTGTCTTTTTTATTCATTTTAGTGATGCAATTTTTGCTTTTTTAGCAATGCACAAGTGGCCATTTCCTTCACAGGATGCGTTCCTTGTGCATGTAGCAAATGTCCCAAAAAAAGCTGGCGAAGAAGCACAAGAGTGGAAGACAGCAAAACAGAATGGGAGCATTGTTTCTGAAGCTCTGGGAAAATAGCCATTAAACCCTACAATGACAAAAGCATAGTAGCTCTCTTTGGGGAAAAAATCAGATGCTACATCTTTATTCCTTATTACATTGAGATCCATTAGGGTCACTCATTATCTGTCTTTGAATTTCTCTCCTTTTATTGGAACTCTTCTTTCTATTGTTGCCAAAGGGCTGGGTATCAAAAGCTATAGTTATGGTCGAAAACTGTCAAATATCAGGTGACTGACCACCAAGGCTGTGTGTAGCAGGCAGTCATCTCTATGCATTACAGCGTTAAGGGGAATCAATAACCATTCTGTATGCTATATTAGCATCTGACAGATCTACATTTTAAGTTATGATTGGTTGCAAGCTCTCTCCAGATTCCTTTGGGTATTGTAAGAGGAATTCCTGTTATAAAATCAGGAACACTTTCCCCGGTGAAGCAGAAACGCATCCTTTCGTTCTGAAGGCAGAAGAGGAGTGCCGGACTTATTTTTCCCCACTTTGTGCTTGAGCTTTTTTCTGGCTTTGTCAATTTGAAAGTTTTGAGAAGATGAAGTCTGAACCGTGCCCTCCCAGGCACAGAAAGGACTTGCAGCCAGGTATTTTGGACCGTCTTTCCTCATGCCTGCTTCCTCTGTGCGTTAGTTATCTATGCATTGCTGGGCGCCCTCATGTTTTCCCATGTGGAAAGGCAACAGAGAGCAACGAAAGTGAGGCATACAGGAGATTTATGCTGAGTCTCTGGAATCTCTAAGGATTTGTCAGGTATGTGTGCATAATATCAACAGAGAACTTAGCAAAATTAATTGCTCAGAACAGATATCAGTCTTCTTTTCATTTTGAATATTTGAGAACCTGGGATTGCCAGGTAGGGATTGGCTCTGGATTTTAGCCTGAACTTTAAGTGAGTTATTCAATGTGTTTATCCTCATGCTTTAGTTCTAAAAGCATTTGTTCATCCTCTTCGGGTAATGTAATTTTTATAGGATGTAAATTCCAAAACAGATTGCCTTTAGAATGAAAAATAGCACCATATTTAAAATGACTTGGGGGGATTATATGTGGGGGAAGAGTTAATTTTTTTGAGATACATTGTAGTTTGAATTTATAGTACGTCTCTTTTTTTGCCTTTACAATATCGGCAGTGTTTTATCTACCATATTTTCTGGTGCATGAGAGTAATTTTTAAACCAGGAAAACCTTCTCAAAAAGTCAAGGGTCGTCTTATACGCAGGAGTCATCTTATACGCGGGAGTCTACTTATATGTCAGGAGTTGACTTATACACCAGGAGTCATCTTATATGCTGGGAGTCATCTTATAGAGCAGGTGTTGAAACTTCCAACTGGATTGAGAATCTGTGGTTGCCGCATGTGGTGGTGGTGGTGGAGGGACGGAAGCAAAAAATTGCAGTGGCTGAGTCCCTGCTGTATGCAGCGACTGTATGAAAGCCTTAAGGGCAATGCTGTACTACTACAGAAGAAGAAAATCCATTCATCAGGATTCATGGACTTCATATGTTCCCGATGCTGAGGTGAAGGGGCGCCTCACCGGGAAGGTGTAAGTGAAGGGTGGAACAAGCTGCAGGCATCTGGGGCGCCCGGGGTATAGAAAAAAAGACAGTGGCTCTGGGCCTAGAAAAACACACCTCTTTTACCTGTCTGGCCTTCCCTCATATCTATAGTTACTTTTTCTTCTCTGCCTCTCAGATCTTGTTCCTGAAGACTGCAGTGAAGCAGTGCAGGTACACAGGTGCAAGATCTGAGAGGCAGAGAAGGAGGTACAGTAATAGGGAAATTATCAAATTGAAATAAAATCTGGTGCTCTTTAAATTTTTATTTGGTGTGCGTTGGAAGACGGGTAGTCTTATATGGCGAATATATCCCAAACTCTATATTTTAACTGGAAAAGTTGGGGTCGTCTTATATGTCCAGTCATCTTATACGCTGGAAAATATGGTACTTTTGAAAAGAAAATAAAGGATTTAGGGGATTGGTTTTAAAGCTAGGGACAACCCTGGAATATGAAAAAATACATTATGAAAGTAATTCCAAATACATTAATTGTATACCTTTCTCTCCTCTCTCTCTCTCTCTCTCTCTCTCTCTCTCTCTCTCTATATATATATATATATATATATATATATATATATAATATTGTATTAATTTTGAATATTTAAAGTGCAATGAAAAGAAGTAGTGATGTGAAAAGAGTTCACAATAAAGGTTAGTGGGGATGGGGATTGTGTGATTAGTGGGCAGGATGTGAGTTGCAGATAGGGGAAGGGTAAAGGTAGGGGTAGGGCATAAAAAGAGGGGTAGAAAGCAGTGGATACAACTATATACATGTTGACTTCCATTCTTCTCTCAGTGGGTATTTCTCTATTTGTCCTTACATTCCTTCTTTTTCATATATTCTTCCAGTAATGTCCAATCAGTTGGTTTTCTTGGGGATCCCGTGTTTCTTCTTAGGAAATAGGTTAATTTGTCCATATCCTTTGTATCATAAATCTTCTGTATCCATAGGTCCAATTTGGGTATTAGATCTGTCTTCCATTCTTTAGCAAATACCAAACGTGCCGCTGTTGTCATATAAATAAAGAGTTTGTCACTATTATCGTCTAATCTAAGTTCGCTATTATTTAAACCCAATAGGTAATACCCTGGCTTTAGAGGAAATTTAAGTTGCAGTATAGCCTGGGTTTCTTTATGGATAGTTCTCCAGTATTCGATGGTTTTTGGACATGTCCACCACTTTTCTATATACTGAATAACTTCTGAGAACCCAGATATAAGAATTAGGGAGAGGAACTATTACCTTCCAACCCCCGAAATAACGAAACAGACAACAGTAATTGGATCAAATTTGGGCAACCTTTATTTAAGAGTTACCAATTTAAGTTTAACCTCACTAAACTCAAGTGTCAAGGGAACAAGGTGTGGCCTAGCCGAGGTAGCGTCCGTGAGCGAACGACCCCTCGGCTACACTGGTAAACTCCCCTTGAGTCCCCTATAACACAAAACTGGGCAACCTCTCAAGGAAAACACAAGAAAACCTCTCTGAAAATACTTAACCGAACTCTCAAAGTTTCTGGACCAATGGTATCCCCCTCACCCTTAAACAGCCGTCCAGGTAAGTGTATTTGTGCACTGGCCCAACCAACTTTGAAGAGTGCATGAGTGAATATGGGTCTATGGATTACCCTAAACTATTTACGCTGTCCTATTTATAGAACCGCCATCCCAGAAAGTCCCAATAACAGTACAGGGTAGGTAAAAAAAAAAAAACAACCCTAGAACGTAGAAGCGGAAAATATTCCTACCCGGCCCCTAAGCCGACCACTATATTGTCACCGGGCGGGAGTGGTGGGTCAACACCTCAAATGGGAATGAAGCAGGAGGCTGCCCCAACACCATAGGCAGCCTCCGCCCATTGCCCAGAAGGTTCCATCCAGGGAACCAATCACCGCCCTTTGTGGGAGGAGGTAATAACCTTTCCCTACCCACTGCGTAGGCAGGGAAAGGGCATTGGATTTCAAGGAGTCATTCTGAGAGTCAACGCAATTTTCTCATCCCTGAAATGTCCATAATTTTCTGACATTCAGCATGCTCTATCTCCCTTATCAGTGAGTTATCACTTTGTCTCACATTCTTTTCAACAGAAAATGAGACCTCAAATGAGATATTTAAGAGCAGAATGCATGAATTGCTCAGTGATATTGACTTCATATGGTTTTCCAATCCCAAAAAGAAGTGGTCCTTCCTTGGCTCTCTCTTTTTCTGTTGTACTGTCTTCACAACAGTAGGTAAGTATGATGTTTAACATTCTGTATTGAATTTACTCAGATACTTGATCTCATTGGTAAATGAATGAAAGAAAGAAAGAACACCTGAAAGGGGTTCATGAATCTTTCAAAATTAGCATACTCATCCCCATTATCTAAAGCACTGCTTCTTAAACTATGGATCTTGATCTCAAACGTGTTCCTGTAAAAGAAAATGGAAGCCACAAAAATTTAGCAACAGTAAAAGGTTTCTAAATGCCACCTAGTGACCATTTAAACATGTACACAAATCTGTGAGCAACAGCATGAATTGCTTACTGCGTACTCTGCAGAAAATGTTTTAGTTGTGCTTCATAAAAAGCATTGCCTCTTTAGCAAGCTTAGAAAATGCTGATTTATTATGAGTAGATTTGTATACCTATTTTATATATCTATATATCGGGGGTTGCATAAAACGTTCTCAGTCAGAAAGGAACATAAGGCTAAAATTCTAATAACATTGTATAGGAATAACAATGGGAAGCGTATGGACAATTTCAACACAAGGGAGGAAACCATGAAAATGAACCAAATCTGGCTACAAGTATTTAAAAACTCTAAAATCAGGATAGTAAATAAAGAACAACACTCTGAAAACATTCCAGACAGGAAACAATTAGGGCCAGCTAACACCTCTCAACAAAGGATTCCCCCAGGCAGAAAGAATTATTTATTTATTTACTTACTTTATTTATATTCCACTCTTCTCACCCCGAAGGGGACTCAGAGCAGATTACAGGTACACGTACGAGCAGACAATTCCTGCCGTTTTACACAATACACAACATATAGATGAACAGAAGCAAACTCTGGCCACCAGGGGGAGCTGACGCACTTCTCATCTCTCAGTGTTCCCAACGTCCCTTGTTGTTCCTTTCCGCATTTCTCAGTGTTCCTGGAGTTCTTTAATGGCCTCATAATTCAGTCAAAATTTGCCTCCCCACTTAATGTGATACCTTTATCTCCTACTTGACAGAGGCAACTGTCTTTCAGGCTGCAAAGGTCGACAGCAGGCTACACTTAAGGTCGAGCACCCACCTCGACCTGGGCAGGCCTCGAACTCATGACCTACTGGTCAGAGAGATCTTATGCAACTGACACTTAGCCAGCTGCACCACATTCCCGGTGCTTTGAAGAAGCCAGGCTTTGAAGCTGCAAGGCCATTCAGTGCTAATTAAGGTGGTCAACTGCAACATTCACACTTGCCTCCAACAAACAAGAGTTCTTTCTCCCACCCTGGACATTCCACAGATATATAAACGCCACTTGCCTAATTTCCAACAGACCTCACAACCTCTGAGGATGCCTGCCATAGATGTGGGCAAAACGTCAGGAGAGAATGCTTCTGGAAAATGGCCATACAGCCCAGAAAACTCACAGCAAGTGGGAATTCTGTGTTTAAATCATGTCTTGTCCTAATTCACAATTGAACATTCTTGTGATTATCCCAATGTGCATCTTCATAATTTACTGGCCAGATTTCTTAGCATCTCTGTTCCACAGCTAAGTATACACCAACTTACATTAAGTTAAAAATGATAGAAGTCCGTTGAACTCATTTAGACTTTCATATCAATTAGCTAGATGTATATATTGCCTTTCCACTAAAACACAGCTTAAGACAATACACTTTAAAATAGATAATTAAAACATGAAAAAAACATTAGAGTAAAACATCAGTGAGCAATGTATCAATTAAAGCACAGCAATAAAAAATACATGAACTGTTTCTATCAAATTAAAACTTACTTTAACAACAAGGTAGCTTAAAAAAACAAAAGCTTTCTGAATAAAAAAGGTCTTTGCTAATCAGCAGAAGAACAAAAGAAGAGCCAACCTTGCCTTCCTTTGCAGCATGTACCCAAGGATTGGTGCAGCTGTGAGAAGGCCTTCTTTTGAGTTCCTGCTAAAACTGACTCCAGTGCTAGTTGGATACAGAGAAAAGCTTCTTTCAAGGCTTGAAAACCCAAGGAGGCTTGTATGAGAAAATATTGCAATAGCTAGTAATTCAATGAATTTTAGTTACAATCGTTTTTCAAAACATTTGGGCAACAGAACATGGTCACAGCATTTGTAAGTAACTTGCAGTCTGAAAATTCAGTCCACATAGGTGGTTGAGATAGACTGGAAATGGGTGGAGACATCTTCCATCTTCTTACTGTGGCATTTTATCTCATTGTGTTAATAATACATACGTAAAGGTAAAGGTTTTCCCCTGACATTAAGTCCAGTTGTGTCCAACTCTGAGGGTTGGTGCTCATCTCCGTTTCTGAGCTGAAGAGCCAGTGTTGTCCGTAGACACCTCCAAGGTCATTTGGCCAGCATTACTCCATGGAGCGTGTTAATAATAATAATAATAATAATTTATTTTTAACCTGCCCCCTCTCCCCTAGGGGACTCAGATGGCTTCCAAAATAAAAAAAGGCCAATAATAATAATAATAATAATAAACCCCCAGTCCTAGTGTTCTAATTTCTTTAGGGAGGGTGTTCCAGAGGGATGGGGCGACCATGGAGAAGGCCCACTTTCTCTTTCTCACCAACCGTGCTTGAGAAGGAAGTGGGACCGAGAACAGGGCCCCCTCCACTGATTGCAGTGTTCGAACTGATCTATACACAGGGATGCAATTTGCCAGACTTTTCGGAGGGCCTGCAAGACCAACTTCTTCCGACAGGCGTTTAACCCTTAGTTTATTTATTTATTAATTAATCAGACTTCTAGGCCGCCACTCCCGGGTGGCTTGGGGCGGCTCACAACAAGTCAAGCACAACAGACATAGTTAAAATATAGCAGGGGTGGGCAATTATTTTTTCCAGGGGGCCACACAAGAGCCAAAAAATATTATTGAGGGCCGCACCTAAAGGCGGAACTACATTCTAATCTACATTAATTATTTATTTACTTACTTACTATAGTTACTATATATTTCACATCATTAATATTAACATATTAATATATCAAGAAATATTCATATATTATTAGTATTAATATCATAATTATTATATTATAGTATATATAGACATTAAAATATATTGAAATTATAATATAATATAACATTATATTATATTATTATATTATTATATTATTATTATAACATTATTATAAAATAATAATAAAAACCTCTAAAATTAAATTAAATTAAATTCAAGAAGACAAGGTGCGAACCAAGATGGAATGGCCCAATGGACCCAGCCCAGAGGATGGCAAAGCGGACCCAGCCACAGCCGCAGCAGAGGAGATCAGAGCAGCAGGCGATCGGAGGCTGCAGGCCTCTGCCCACTCTCGCCCCCAGCCGTTCCCCAGCTGATCGCCCTGCCATGGAGTGCCCGCCATCCCTGGATGAGGCGGCTGATCACTGTGATGACCTGGAAGACGATCAAGTCTTCCGGGTCGCCATGGCAATCAGCCCCCACAGGTTGCCAAATGCTCCCGCTGCAGGCCCGGATCACCTAGAGGAATGGCAGGCACTCCAAAGCCGCCGCTGCTCTGGCCTGTCTGCTGACACAGGCCCCACAGAGCCCGCGATGGGATGGCGGCAGTGGCACCCCTTCCTCTTGGCCCCACCCCCGACGCCCTTCTCCCCAGGCCGGACAGAATCTGCTGCCGGGCTGCATCCGGCCCGTGGGCCATAGTTTGCCCTCCCCTGCGTTAGAGGCTGCTAATTCCATATCTGTCCAAATTGTTTTTATCATGTTTAAATTACTGTGATGATTGTATTGTTCTTTTATGTTGTGAATCACCCCGAGCCTTTCGGGAAGGGTGGTATATAAATCGAAATAATAAATAAATAATAAGTTGTGTTTAAAAACAAATTATATCATTTCTTAGAACCCATCACATGCTCCTTTTCTTGGCTCCCCCCCCCTGAAATGATGTGTTTTCTGAGTACTCACATGAGTGACTGCAATCCCCGTCTACTTAAAAAAAATTTTTTTTAAAAAAACAACAACAATGAAATCGTTTGCAATTGCAGAAGTTTGAAATCTCCCCTTGCCGGGAATCTCAAACTACTCAGAAGACAAATTTTGTCAATTTTCACTCCTGGGTGTGATAACTTTTTAATTTTCATCCTGGAAATTTGATGGCTTGTGCTCATGGTCACCAAGATTGTCTGCCTCCTCTTTAGAACTGAAATTGAAAGGCTGCAGAGGAGAAATCGGATCCTTGTGAAAATATTAATGGTGCTAAGAAGAATGTTTGAACATTATGCTTCATTGTAACAATAGACTTTTGGGCCCACTTCCATACAGCTGAATAAAAAGGCACATTTTCTGCTTTGAATGGGAATTTATGGCAGTTTAGACCCTTCCACACAGCCCTATATCCCAGAATATCAAGTCAGAAAATTCCACAATACCTGCTTTGAACTGGGTTATCTGAGACTACACTCAGATAATGTGGATTTTCTGCCTTGATATTCTAGGATATAGGGCTGTGTGGAAGGGCCCTCAGATACTGGAAGATTACTGGGGTATTAGTACTTGGTGGATCACCACCCGTAGGAATGGCCACCATTCAATGCAGGTAAATCTGACAGATCCCATCACATTTGTAAACTAGTACCATCTCCCATTTCTGAGCAAATCACGAACTCTCCCAAGAAGCCAAGATGACTAAACGGAGACTGCTGTACTTTGACCATGGGCCCTTCCACACAGCCATATAACCCAGAATATAAAGGCAGATAATCCACAATATCTGCTTTGAACTGGATTACCTGTGTCCACACTGCCATATAATCCAGTTCAATGAGGATTGTATACAGCTGTGTGGAAGGGGCCCTAATCATGAGGAGAGGTGACTCACTGGAAAAAACAATAATGCTGGTTAAGGTAGAAGGCACCAAGCAAAGAGGAAGACCACATTCTCGATGGATAGACCCAATCAAGGAAGTCACAGCCTTGCGTCTGCAGCAGGGGCGGTCCGAGCTCTCTGGGGGGAGTAAGCGAACATTATTTTGGCCCCCCGGCGGCTCCTGGCGGCACCCGCGCATGCGCAGAAATTCGGGCATGCGCACTGATACCCGAGCGTGCCGGCGCGGAGGATCGGGGGGGAAGAGGGGACTCACGGGGCGGGCTCCCGGACCTGAGGAGGAGCAGGAGGAGGGGGAGGCCACGAGGGCGGCCCCCACGGAGATGCAGCGGCAGCAGCAGCAGTGCCCCCGAAGGGCCCGGAGTCAGGCACATCGTCCTGCCGTCACTTCCTCGCCGCCTCTGCCGAGAAGGAGGAGGAAGGCCTCGCCGGCTGCGCGCTGCAAGGACGCCCGGTAGGAGAGACGCCGGAGGGGGGGCGGGAAGGAGGAAGAGGCCTCCGCGCCTCCGCAGGGCACCCTCCCTCTGGCGTCTCTCCTTCCGGGCGGCCTTGCAGCGCGTGGTCGGGCGAGGCCTTCCTCCCTTCCTCCTCCTCGGCAGAGGCGGCGAGGAAGTGACATCAGGAAGATGCGCCTGGCTCCGGGCCCTTCCGGGGCGCTGCTGCTGCCGCTGCTCCGTGGGGCCACCTCGTGGCCTCCTCCTCCTGCTCCTCGAGTCCGGGAGCCTGCCCCGTGAGTCCCCTCTTCCCCCCCGTCCCTCCGCGCCGCCGGCTGGCTGCGGCGACATGGCAGCGGGGTGGCGCCCCTCCCAGGTGGCCGCGCCCCTCTCCGGGAACGTCGCCCTACGCGACCGCGTAGGTCGCTTAATGGGGAAGGCCAGCCCTGGTCTGCAGGACTTGAAGGATAGTTTATGTAGAAGAGGAATTTGAGCAAATAAAAAGAGGAAAGACTAAGGAACATTTATTTATTTTATTTTTTTATTTACAGTATTTTTATTCCACCCTTCTCACTCCACAGGGGACACGGGGCAGATTACAAGGCACATATACAGGGCAAACATTCAATGCCATTAGACATACAATATATATAGAAAGACACAGAGGCAATTTAACATTCCGGCTTCATGAGGGTATGCTCGATTCCGGCCACAGGGGGAGCTGTCGCTTCACCATCCACTTGTGACACTGACTCCTAGATGGAGTACTTCCTCATTCTTATGCATGCTGCTGGAAGGTTTTATGGTGTGGTAAATTAATTAAATTAGCCTCCCTGCATAAAGCGGTACCTAAATTTCCTACTTGACAGATACAACTGTCTTTTGGGCTGCATAGGTCAACAG
Source organism: Anolis apletophallus (assembly GCA_030556195.1). NCBI lineage: Eukaryota > Metazoa > Chordata > Lepidosauria > Squamata > Anolidae > Anolis > Anolis apletophallus. The sequence goes on from JARBWK010000887.1 coordinate 13,455, forward strand.
CAAGTTAGACTATTAATGGTTGGGAGCGCACTCTGACCTGGGCTGGCTTCAAACGCATGACCTCTCGGTCAGTAGTGATTTAATACAGCTGGCTACTAACTAGCTGCGCCACAGCCCGGCCCTAGATGAATTAAAGCAATCTACAAAAAGAGAGATCTTCCTAGCTTCTACTTCAATAGCAAACGGTATCTTTCTCCAATGTTCTTCTCTACTCGATAAACAAGGAGGAATCTGGAATTACATTTTTCATCAAAATTACAAACTTTTCTCCCGAAACCATATCCCTCCAAATGTGTCCTAGGATTAGAAGATGAACTAATTTAACTGATTTACGGGGCCATAAAAAGATCTCCAGGAAACACGCTGAGGAATGAAGGAGTGCGACAGCTCCCCCTGGTGGCCAGATGTTAAATTGCCTCTGTCTGTCTTGTGTGTTTGTGTGTCTAAATGTAATGTGTACATTGTAATCCGCCCTGAGTCCCCTGCGGGATAAGAAGGGTGGAATAGAAATAAAGTAAATATATAAATAAATAAAACTAGTCAGTCATTGGTTTTGTCATATTTTGAGAAAGACCTTAAGTGAAGAAATTACAGTCATATTTTATCAGCTTTGTTCCGATTGAAAAACTAGGAGAAAAAGAGCAGTGACAGATCAAATAACACTTTTTTAAAATCTTATTTGGTTTATTTTCAGGTTATGGTCATACCTATCCTGTGACAAGACTTGGGAAATATTTGTGTATGCTGTATGCGCTATTTGGCATACCTCTGATGTTCTTGGTTCTCACTGATATGGGAGATATCCTTGCAGCTATACTATCCAGATCTTACAATAAAGTGAGACAGCTACAGTCCAAATTGTTAAGCAGACTCTCTCACGGACCTTACTGCAAAAAGAGGACAGAGTCAAAACCAGGATCATCATCACTGAGACAAAATAAAATAGTGCTTCATGAACCTTTAAATATTAGAGAAGTGCTACAAAACAACTCCTCCTTTAAAGCAAAGCCTGGACAAGATCGAAACGTTGAAATGTTTGAGAGACTTATTGCTAGGAAAAATGACTTTCTTGCACCACCGAAACCTAACAAATTTGAACGGCGGAGTTCATGTCCTGAGCTAGACAAAGGGCCCATGATGAATCACATGGTTGGCAACATTGACAATATGGGAAAAGAAGTAGAAATGCTGGATGTACCCTTTTTATTGATGACTTTTATTGTCTTTGCATACATTTCCTGCGCCGCTGCTATTCTTCCCCATTGGGAGCATGACTTGAATTTTGAGGGTGCTTTCTATTTTTGCTTTATCACCTTAACAACCATTGGTTTTGGTGATGTCAAACTGCGGCATCCCAACTTTTTCTTGTTCCTCTCATTTTATATTGTGGTAGGCATGGAAATTGTGATCATCGCTTTCAAGCTGGGACAAGACAGACTTCTAAGTCTTTACAAAAAGCTGATTTCCTTCATTGGCCGGAAAAACATTCAACACAAAACAGTATGACAAATATCTTTATAACCAAAGGGAGAAATGCCAATGTTGGTTTTGGAAGCATGTCCACAAACAGCTGCAAGTTAAAATGGATGGAAGATCATACAGGAATAGACTGCTTCATGGGTAGTGAGAAGTGATTGTATACTGATGGAATGACTTATTTCTATGTCAGCCAAGTACAGAGGGTTTGCAAGGGTTTCCTCTATTTGCAGGATCAATTAGATAGAATAACACTATGTATATCCACTGAGAGCAAACTCCATAAAGCTTGATGGAGTGAGTGGAGGCTGATATCTCCTTTGTCAGTGAAACAGTGAATCTGTTCTAGGTTTCCTTCTGAACTTTAAGGAAGCTACTAATGATATCAAATCATGTACCCAAAATAGTTAAGTGTCTAAAGAAGCATCTACGCCAGGGCTGCTCACACTTTTTCAGCACGCGCGCTACTTATAATAAGACCAAGTCAGAAAGATCTATCGAGAGAGAAGCAGGGCGGAGCAGGGGAGGGGGCAGGGCTTGGCGCAGCCTGGCTCCGCCCCCTCCCCCTCTGGCTTTAGCACTACCACAGCTTCTCCAGGCTAGAGGAGGGTAGTGCCAAGCCAGTGGTGGCATACCCTAGCCACTACTGGCTTGGCACTACCCCTCCTCAAGGCTGAAGAAGCTGTGGTAGAGCTGTAGCTGGGGGAGGGGGTGGGGCTCGGTGCGGCTCTCTGGCTTTAGTGCTACCACAGCTTCTCCAGGCTAGAGGAGGGTACTGGTAAAACTGACACAGAAGCAAAGCACTGTATCGAAAATATATATAATTAACACATACATGCGTTCACTTTAGGCTGTGACATATCACGGGTGAATATACCAGGCACCAGGGAGTCCTCCCAAGAGAACGCGCAATCAAAGAACATAATCCAGTCCAATTGGCGTTATATCGCGCACTAGGAGAGTCCCGAAATAAAGTCCAGTATGGCTGGTGGTAAGTGCTTGGTTGCCAAAGAGTCACTTCCAAAAGGTGAAAATAATTGTAAATCCAATCATAGGATGTAGGAAAGATGTAAAGAGGATCGGGGTGGTAGACTTTCAAGGGAAGATTCCAGGACACGGGAGACAATGGATAGGAGTCTCCTCGAACAGGATCGAGTTGAGCAACACGCCTAGCTAGCCACTACTGGCTTGGCAGTACCCTCCTCTAGCCTGGAGAAGCTGTGGTAGCGCTGAAGCCGGGGGAGGGGGCAGGGCTTGGCGCGGCATGGCTCTTCCCCCCCTCTAGAAGTGCCCCATCTGGCTGCGATCGACCTCCTTCGGTCCCGCGATCAACCAGTCGATTGCGATCGACTTCCTGGGCAGCCCTGATCTACGCTGTAGAATGGAGTTTGGCACCACTTTAACTGCCATGGCTCAATGGTCTGGTCTGAAATCTGTAGTTTGGTGAAGCACTAACACTCTTTGAGAAGGCTAAATACTAGGGGTGGTTGATCCAAAAAAATTTGTTTCTAAACTCGGGGGGCCCTGCAGGAACCGCTTCTGTTTCAAAAGTGATACTCTTGCGCAATTTTCCGTCTCTGTTTTGAAATCGAGCCATGTTTAATAATGAAATTTTTTATTATTTCATTAGTGGTGCCACGCATGCGCAGTGCGCAGGGGATGCCCGCCTCCACACCCCCCCCCGCCAGCTCAGAATCAACAGAATATCTCTAACGCGGGTTGATTCTCAGCTGGCGAGGAGGGATGGAGTGCATGCCCTCCATGCCCCCTCACCAGCTGAGAACCAACGCGGGTTAAAGATGACCCGCATTGTTTCTCAGCTGGCAGGGGAGAGTGGAGGGGATCACCTACACCACCACCCCCCTTGCCAGCTGAGAACCAACATGGGTTATCTTTAACCAGCGTTGGTTGTCAGCTGGCAGGGGAGAGTGGAGGGCATCGCCAGCTGAGAGCCAACGTGGGTTAAAGATAAGAAAGGGCGGAAATAAAAACAACATAATAACGCGCCCTTTACGGAAATGGTGGACCCGGTTTCGATTTAGAAACGTCACTTTCGGGTTGCTGGCCGTGAGTCGAATTAGGGTCTAAATTGATTTTAATACGAAATAATAACAGTTTTCTAAGGATAACAACCGGAGATATCCACCCCTACTAAATACCATGTAAGACTCCAGATATGAACCGTAACAGTTGAAGTGGTGTCAAACTGCATTCATTCTACAGCAGGCAACCTCAAACTGCAGCCGTCCAGCTGTTTGAGCTTTCAACTCCCAGAATTCATGACAATTGAACAAGCTCTTTAGGGCTTCTGGGAGTTGGGGGCCCAAACATCTGGAGGGCTGCAGTTTGAGAATGCCTGTTCTATAGTATAGATCAGGCCTGGGCAAACTTTGGCCCTCCAGGTATTTTGGACTTCAACTCCCACAATTCCTAACAGGCTGTTAGGAATTGTGGGAGTTGGAGTCCAAAGCACCTGGAGGGCTGAAGTTTGCCCAGGTCTGGTATAGCTGCACCCTTAGATAGGGCATTTAAAATTCAGACTGAAACTCAGGTCAGATTCACCAAACCAACTGAACAGGACTTCTTCAAATGAAAATATGACAGGACTACAGCCTATACATTCTTACCTGCACACAGTTATTTAGGGAAAAGAACCAACTAAACACAAGAGGACTTCTGAGCAAGAAATGTATAGGTTTACACTATAGAATTATTATTTGGAAATCTGCTCATGAACATGATAGCTTTATCTTAATATCAGTTTTCATGTTGGTATGTTTAAGGTGATCTTTTGGCTTCTTCACAATTAAGAAATGACACCCGCTAGCCAGAATAAGCAAGGGAGAGCAATCATAATACTAGAAGTGTTTCTCAACCTGGGGGTCGGGACCTTGGGGGAGGGGGCAAGGCGGCTTCAGAGGGGTTACCAAAGACCTTCAGAAAACATATATTTCTGATGGTCTTAGGAACCCCTTTGGCAGAGAAGGCTGAAAATCTCTCCACCTGTCCTTCTCTTCCTTTTTGGAAACAGATGGTGAATCTTCCCACCAAAAGCACTAATGCTGCTGTGATTGACTGGCCTTTTAGCGAAGGAGGGGGCTGTTTTTGAGACTTCAAGTGGGGAGGGGAGAACAAGCATGCTCAGCGCATGGCAGCGTGGTGCACATGTGTGGGCGAGGAAGATTGTGCAAGGCGGGAGGGAGCATGGCATGCCTTCGAGGCATGGCGGTTCTGTGTGGGAAGCTTGGCCCAATTCTATCGTTGGTGGGGTTGAGAATGCTTTTAGATTGTAGGTGAACTAGAAATCCCAGCAACCACAACTCCCAAATGTCAAGGTCTATTTTCTCCAAACTCCACCAGTGTTCACATTTGGACACTGAGTATTCGTGCCAAGTTGGGTCCAGATCTATCATTGTTTGAGTCCACAGTGCTCCCTGGACGTAGGTGAACTACAACTCCAAAACTCAAGATCAACGGCTACCAAACCATTCCAGTAATTTCTCTTGGTCATGGGAGTTCCGTGTGACATGTTTGGTTCAATTCCATTGTTGGTGGAGTTCAGAATGCTCTTTGATTGTATGTTAACTATAAACCCCAGCAACTACAACTCCCAAATGATAAAATCAATCCCCCACCAATCACACCAGTATTCAAATTTGGGCATATTAGGTATTTGTGCCAAATTTAGTCCAGTGAATGAAAAGATATCCTTCATATCAGATATTTATATTACGATTCATAACAGTAACAAAATTACAGTTATGAGGTAGCAGTGAAAATAATTGTATGGTTGGGGGTCACCACATGAGGAACTGTATTAAGCGTGGCATTAGGAAGGTTGAGAACTACTGCACTATAATTTTTTTGCAGGACAGTTTATACAATGAAGATGCCTAACCGATAAAGCTTAATTGTGATAGAACAAAATAGCATTAAGCAAACAAATGACTGACTGGCTTGCTTTGAGTTTTTCGGGCTGTATGGCCGAAACTCACAGCAACCTGGTGATTCCAGCCATGAAAGCCTTCGACAACACAATGGACTGATTTTTTAAAATGACTAGAATTATTAAAAAATCTGGACAGAAAAAAAAAGAATTTCACCTAAAAACCACCAGGAGGCTAGCACCCAAATAATGTATTTCACAGGCAGGTGCCATAGCTTAAAAGGCCCTGCTCTGTTTATTATTTAACTCAATAAAGAGAAGATTATGATTTAACAATGTGGGCAGGATTATGTGGGAATAAAAAATCAGACTTTGGAAATGTTCTTTTTTTTAATTACAATTCCCAGACTCCCTCAGCCAGCTAAACTTTGTCCCAAGAGAGATATCAGATGGTGAAAAATATATAAGTTATTAAGGTTAATTGAGTGTCTAATATCAATGCTGGGATCAGAATGAGAATAACTTTCAAGGCTTGGTTCTGAATTCCTCAATGCAGTAACTACTAAAATATTCATGTTGAATGCCACTCCCCGATCTTGGGAATTATTCATGTAATATCCTTGTATCATTTCAGGAATGAACTTGTGTTTATCGTCCCTCAGCTATCTCATAGTGCTTCTGCATGGTATTTCAGCTCTTGTACAACTTCAAGCAGATTCAGAGGTCCAGAAAAAAGAGGTTAAGAAAAAAATAGGACCCTTCAGAAACAGAAATGTAAAAATCCAACAATATCCTTTAACAACTTATAATATGCTCCCCAGGCCCGGATTAACAGCTTTTTGTGCCTTAGGCCACACTTTGGAATTACGCCCCCTTTAAACCAACCTCTACCGCACCCCCCTCTCTCCCCCGCCCTCCGCCTTGCGCCACCACATCCTTCTCGTCCTGTGCCAATGGGGCTGAGGGGAAAGGTGCGTGCGTGCTGTCACTGAAGAGAAGGGAATGGGCCCCTTTGTGTGGCAGGGAGCGAGTTCGTTACCCCTCGGGAAGGAGGCAGAGAAGGGCAAGCGAGTGCCGCAGAGCCGAGGCCCAAAGGGATGGGGAAAGCCGGGCTGGGTCCAGAGCATGCTCTTCATCCGGGGCAGCGGCTTCAGAGGCGGCTTCACGTGTGGCCCATGGCCCAGCGGCTGCAGAGAGTCAGGGCCTTCCTCTGCCTCAGCCTCCCCTCCAGGCCTCCACACCACATGCCGCCCTTCTTTCCCACAGCCTCCTCTTCCCTCAGCAGCCTGTGAAGGAAGCCGCTCTGAGCTAGGCTAGGCCAGGCGCGCCCTCCCCTCCCTTCAGGCACAGAAGCACTGGCTGAGAAGCAGCGGCGTAGATGGATGGGCTGAGGCTGACGCAGCAAGCACGAGTGCTGCCTCCGCGGAGCCCAGCCTTGACTCTGCCTCCTTTCGGGTACCAGGCGGCAGGAACCAATCACAGCATGATTTTTATTATTATTTTATAACATTTTTTTGCTCTGTAATCTGTGCCCCCCTCGGCTTGTGCCCCTAGGCCATGGCCTAGGTTGGCCCTATGGGTAATCCGGGCCTGAAGCTCCCCTACATGCATGTTTTCACAGAAGTATATAGAGAGAGATGCCTTGCCTTCATTAAAACTCCTGTAGAGGAAATTGAATTTTTTCCCCGTTTCAGGAGCGACTTGAGAAACTACAAGTCGCTTCTAGTGTGAGAGAATTGGCCATCTGCACGGACGTTTCCCAGGGGATGTGTGGGTGTTTTGATGTCTTACCATCCTTGTGGGAGGCTTCTGTCATGTCCTTTCATTGGGAGCTGGAGCTGACAGAGGGAACTCATCCTCACTCTCCCCGGATTTGTCCCTCCCACCTGTTGGTCTTCAGTCCTGCCAGCACAAGGGTTTAACCCATGAGGAAATAGTAAACACTAAACATTGTGGTTCAGAAGATTCCTGACCATTGAGTAATAATCCAAAGATTCCAGAAGTTTGCATTAAAGGCAACAACAGTTTCTGTAATGTTTTCTATCACTGGTTAGAATGCTAATAATATATTGGAGAGTGGGGATGTGTCATTTTTCCTTTTGTGTGTGCAGGCATGTAGCCAGGGGGGGCTAAGGGGGCTTCAGCCCCCCGAAAGTAAACTGTTATGTTTATTCATATCATGATCTGATCACCATGCTCATTATATCCCACATTAATGAGGTTATTGGGATAACAATACAAAAGATTTGCTAGGGTAGACCCTCTTCCACCCAGTCTCAGCCCTCCCCCGAACCAAACTCAGCCCCCTCCGAAACAAAATCCTGGCTACGGCCCTGTGTGTGTGGTTTGTATGAGTCTAAGAAGAAAAGGACCCTAAAAGAATGGAAGAGTGGCATATACTTCAGGTTTCTCCCATATTCTTTCAGTTTCTCTTTTCATCTTAGATTTACTACCATCGATACAAAAGTAGCTTCAGCTTGCACTCAACTAATTCATCTTGCACTTTTCAGTGAGCATAGGTACATGCAAACTACTCGAGTATCTCTTCACCACCTTCAGATGTTGCTTGGCCATGCATGTCTTGTTTTCCATCTGCTAAATGTTGGGGGGGGGGGGGGAGATATGCCAAGGTGAAAAGAACCCATCACTGGCCAGATAAGCTGAGCATGTAGAAATGAAGAAATGGTGAGAAAATTTGAATGAGTCATTAATATTTGTGTCAGATTCTGGCCTGTTTCTATTTTCTTGCAAAGTGGTGTGACTTCACTGTGTATTATGTTATGCTGGTAATAGATGGGTTGCATGTATTTTTGTGCTATGAATACCTTTTCTGTTATGTGGAAACGAGAGGTCGGCTGATCCTCACTCTTCCTTGAGCTGGTGAATTGGAACACGGCTGAGGGTCAAGCACCATTTCTCTTTCCAACTACCGAATATTAAACAGATTATACAGTACTTAAGAAAGACAGTGAATGCATTCCTACTCTTATCAGCAATGCCATCTGAAGGTATACCACTTAATCGCCTAGACCAGTGATTTTCAACCAGTGTGCCGAGGAACACTAGTGTGCCGTGAGAGATCATCAGGTGTGCCTCGCGCTCTCAGGCCGCGTAGTCGCTCCCGCTGGCCCTGGGCTCAGCAGCGCGCTATGAAGGAAGTGGAGCCAGAAGGAGAGGCCGCCTCCAATTCCCAGCCAGCCTCCGGGAGGAAGTGGCATCATGATGTTGGGCCGCAAAGAAGACCCGCCCCTTTCCCCTGTGAGCGGGAAGCCGGTGTTATGCTATTGGCTAAGAGGAGTAAGGGGGTGTGGCCTCTGCCATTCTCGCTCTTTGCTCCTCCAGGCATGTTTGGACTTCAACTCCCAGAATTCACGTGCACTGACTTTATGACTGAGGTTTCTGGGTGATGAAGTCCAAAATGCAAGGAAGGTTGAGAAAGCCGGATGCCCGACATGTCCAGTTTCCTTTCCCAGGAGTGGGTATGTAGAGGTGAACCAGCGACAGGTAGCATGCACTGGCTGGATTGGGGGAGCATCTACACTTGTGGATTAAAGCAGTTCGAAACCATTTTAATGCTATGGAATTATGGGACGTGTAGTAGTTTGACGAGCCACGAACGTCCTTTGGCAACGAAGGCAAAATACCTAAAGTCACAACACCTGAAGGCCGAAGTTTGCCCTGTTCTCTTGGACCATTAGAACTTCCATAACCCCATCCCAGTTGGGAGCTCTAGGCCACAAACATGGAGAGGACTATAGTTCTCTTTCCCTGCTGTGGGAAGCAGGGACTGCAATTAGAAAGCATGCTGGGGAGAAAACTGTGGAGTGGTGAGGAGTTGGAAGAGGCTGATATTATGAGTGGAGTAGATTTGGCATTAGCCAGGTGATTTTCTGAACATCTCCTGGGATCCAGAGGGGCCTGGAGTGCAATCAGCTGTACTCTAACCTTTGGATTCCCTGTCCAGATACAATACACTGCTGTCTCACCCAGTGTTTTTAATTTTAATTTTAATCCCTTAGAACTGGCCCTGCCCACAGTGTTTGATATCTGTGTTTTAAATGTTGTGATTTTAATGAAGCTGCTTGCAAGTGATGAGTGGTATGCAAAGTGAGAGAGACTGGCAGCTGTTGAGCAAGAGCTTCGTGTGTGTCTTTCTACCATTCCTGCCAGGATATCTATTTTGTGTTCATCGAAGCAGGCCCAGGTTTCGCACTAAGTGTATAAATACATTTTAAAACATATTAACTCTAGTATTACTGTGTTAGAGTGTCATTTTGGTTGGTGGTGTGCCCCAGGATTTAGTAAATGTAAAAAATGACACTATGAGGCTCTAAACAAGCAGTGTGCTATTGTAATGGGTCTGGAGAGAGCACCCCTTTTCTGTTCTGGGGCACTGTTGGGTGACATAGACAGCCGTCCCAAAAATATATCCCCAGAAAAGTCCAGAAATCCACTTCTTGTTTGATAGCACATGTATTTTTAAATGTTAAACATTGAAAGTGATTCTGTAGCTTATTTAAAAAGTGAGAAGGTGTCCCTAAAGTCTTCTGGTGAAGCAATTTACTCTCCCTTTGGGGGGTTTAGAAAAAGAGCAGCAGAAAAAGACTAGAAAAATAATCTTG
>JARBWK010000888.1:0-12500 GCA_030556195.1 Anolis apletophallus
GCCTAAAATCTCAAGTTTTGGACTCCATTGTAAAAAAAGAAAAACAAACCTGAGTTACACTGAGCATATGTTTTTTGCTATATATTTTTTTTCTCCTATCCTTTCTTTTGGGCAGATACATCCCCGTTGGTTTACTGGAGCACTGCATTCCCAAATTCGGCAACAAACGCCCTACTACTTTGTCTGAGACTACTTGGAAGTCTTAATGGCAAGCAGCAAGACACCGGATTTTGTGAAGATCAGGTAAAGGGGGCGGGGGGGAGGTAATAATAATTTTTTTAAAAAAACTTTATTTCTATCCCGCCACCATCTCCCAAAAGGGACTCGGGGCGGCTTACACCAGTGTTTCCCAACCTTTTTTGAGCCACGGCACACTTTTTACATTTACAAAATCCTGGGGCACACCACCAACCAAAATGACACTCGAACACAGTCATACATATAGTTAATATGTTTTTTAATGTATTTATACACTCGGTGTGAAACCTGGGCCTGTTTCGATGAACACAACATAGATCAGTGCTGTCCAACTTCTACCGGCCCAGGGGCCTGAATTCCGGTCACTGATGGCCTGGGGGACCGTAGGGTCTGCCCCCGCCCCCGGCTCCGCCCTCTCCCCGGGGCCCTCTCCCCGGGGCCCTCTCCCCTTATTTTTATTTAATATTAAATATATTTAATTCCATCCTCCCCTCTCCCCTTATTTTTATTTAATATTAAATATATTTAATTCCATCCTCCCCTTATTTTTATTTAATATTAAATACATTTAATTCCATCCTCCCCTCTCCCCTTATTTTTATTTAATATTAAATATATTTAATTCCATTCTCCCCTCTCCCCTTATTTTTATTTAATATTAAATATATTTAATTCCATCCTCCCCTCTCCCCTTATTTTTATTTAATATTAAATATATTTAATTCCATCCTCCTCCCCTCCCTTATTTTTATTTAATATTAAATATATTTAATTCCATCCTCCCTCTCCCCTTATTTTTATTTAATATTAAATATATTTAATTCCATCCTCCCCTCTCCCCTTATTTTTATTTAATATTAAATATATTTAATTCCATCCTCCTCTCCTTATTTTTATTTAATATTAAATATATTTAATTCCATTCTCCCCCCCCTTATTTTTATTTAATATTAAATATATTTAATTCCATCCTCCCTCTCCCCTTATTTTTATTTAATATTAAATATATTTAATTCCATCCTCCCTCTCTCCTTATTTTATTTAATATTAAATATATTTAATTCCTAATTCCATCCTCCCCTCTCCCCTTATTTTTATTTAATATTAAATATATTTAATTCCATCCTCCCCTCTCCTTATTTTTATTTAATATTAAATATATTTAATTCCATCCTCCCCTCTCCTTATTTTTATTTAATATTAAATATATTTAATTCCATCCTCCCCTCGCCCTTATTTTTATTTAATATTAAATATATTTAATTCCATCCTCCCCTCTCCCCTTATTTTTATTTAATATTAAATATATTTAATTCCATCCTCCCCTCTCCCCTTATTTTTATTTAATATTAAATATATTTAATTCCATCCTCCCTCTCCCCTTATTTTAATATATCCTATCTCCCCTTATTTCATCTTTAAATATATTTAATTTTATATTTAATACATGAGGGAGATGGGGAGGGAATGAGGAGCCCTGAGGAGCCCCCTGCTTCGGCCTACCTTTTCCAAACGTGCAGGATCCAGGAGTACCGGATGACGAGAGGCGACGACCCACTGAGTCGAAGAAGGTCCTAATCGCGTCTGTGGGCCTCAGCGATCCAGTAGTAGAGTAGCGTAGAGAGTATGACAACGCAATCCACATCGAGTTTCGCTGTCAACGCTGGCGTGATCTCGCGTTGACAGTGAAATCCCGTGGATTGCGTATTCTCGCGATACTTGCTCGAACCCAGAAGTAGGTATTTTTAAAAAATTATTATTTATTTTATTTTTCAATTTTTATTTTTTTTTATTTAAAAGGTTAGGGGGGGGGCGTAGGGAAGGGGCTGGGGGGCCTTCCAACCCAGAGAATATAAAAGACTGAATGGAGTGGCGAAGGGCAGACCCATCAGAGGCAGGGAAGGAAGAGGAGAGGGGAGGGGGGCCGAGGGCCAAGCCAGGGGGCGGAGCCAGGGAAGAGAGGTTTCGCGGCACAGCAGGTGATCCCTCACGGAACACTACTGTGCCGCGGAACAGCGGTTGGGAAACACTGGCTTACACAACACTCGTAATGTAACGATACATATGGTGGAATAAATACAGATACATCAATATCAAAGGTAAACATAATTCATATCAATATATAAAACAACTAACTGTACCCGGCACGCGTTGCTGTGCCCTATTTAGGAGATGCGAGAAAGTCTGAGTATGTAAGGGTTGGAATTGATGTTACTTATGGTCTTGGTGGGGTCATGGCTGTGTCGTTGTGGGTTGTTCTGGTGGGTGGGATGATGAAGTCCTGTGGAGTTGTCAGTGTGTGGTATTGCTGCCGTTCTGCAGAGCTTGTGGATATACAATGTTTTTTGTCTTTCCGTCTGCTGTGTTGATGTAGAGGTTCTGTGGTTTCCCAACTCTGGAGCACGCTACGTAGAGTTGTCCGTGGGAGAAGCATTCTGTGTCAAGGTCTATGCCACAGATTTGTAGTGTTTGTCCTTGGGCCTGTTTATAGTGATGGCAAAAGCAGGTGTAGTGCAGTGTCTTTCTGTTCTGGCGTTTGTTCTGCCCTTTTTTGTGGGATGTATGTAGCGTTGCGAGTGTGTCGTCCGATGCTGTTCTTTTTAGGAGGCATGGCTTGTCTTTTGGGTCAGCTTATGCCTGTGTGGAAGGAAGGAATGGCATACAAATGGGTTGAGCAGTAGACGCAAGGTTGTGTTATGTGCGTATTGTGTTGTGTAGGTATTACTTTTGTGTTATTCTGGGGGTATGTGTTTGTCAGTGGTGCCTGTGTCCCTAGTGCCCTATTTGTCTCCCTCCTTGACCTTGGCCTTGACAGTTTAACCCTCAAACTCCAACTGACTAAACTGAATTCACTCAGCATTCTAATCTAGCCTTGGCAGGCTTTGGCCACCGTTACTATGTGCGTATTGTGTTGTGTGTAGGTATTACTTTTTTGGTGAGTTAGTGGGTGTGTGGTGACATTGTGGGTGGTAGTATGTTGTGGAATGCTTGTGTGGGTGGGGTGTTTGGGTGTTTGTGTGTGTTTGTAGAGTATCAGTGCAGTGTTGTGTTGTGTTGTGGTTGGAGTATAGGTGGAGTTGTTTTTGTTTGTGGTGGTGGTAGGTGTTGTGTGTGCGGGGGTCCCATAAGGTTGGGGGATGGGTTGTGATAGGAAGTTGTGTTGTGTTGTGTGGGTAGGAATTGCTGGAGTATTGTGCCTGGGACGTGTGTGTATTTGGAGGTGTGTGTGGTGGTGAGTAGTGAGTGCAGTCCTGGGTTTTGTGTTGGGGAAGTTGTCAGGTATTTGTGTGGTGCATTTTGTGTGTGTTGTGGTGACATAGTTGTCTCAGTCTGGCTGTGTGCTGGTTGTGATGTGGAGGGGGTGTTGCTTTTGCCAGTGGTGTTTGTTGTGTATTTTGTTTGGGGTGGGTTTTTGTGTTGCAGGATTTTTTTGTGGGTTTTGCAAGTTTGTGTTATTCTGGGGGTATGTGTTTGTCAGTGGTGCCTGTGTCCCTGGTGCCCTATTTGTCTCCCTCCTAGATCTTGGCCTTGACAGTTTAACCCTCAAACACCAACTGACTAAATCACTCGGCATTCTAATCTAGCCTTGGCTTGGCCAATGGGTTTCGCTGGCTGCCGCAGAGGATGCTGGGAAATGTAGTTTTTTTAAATCATTGTTTTGGGGGCCTTCTAGGTTTGGGGGGGGGAAAGTTTCTTTGCTAAAAACCTTCCTTGCCTGAGGCCTATTTTTGTTGGCAAGTTTGGTGTCTCTGCCTTGGAAGGTTTCTCTGTCTCTGTCAGTCACTCGATGACGGGTCCTCCTTTATATAATAGATACCACAGTAAAATCAATCAACCCTAAAATACGTGACACCTCTGCTTTCCCCTTTTTTGTGGGCAAGTTAATAGGCCTGGGCAATCATGGTTCTAAATCACTGATTCTCAAAGTGGGCGGTACCACCCCCTGGTGGGCGGTGAGGCGATCCAAGAAGGCGCTGGGAGGCTCAGGTGAATTTGGGGGGCAGTGAATGCCTTTAAGGGGGCGGTGAACGATTGTCCACGGCCCTCTTCTTTGGCTCCGCCCCCTCTGCTTTGACCTGCATATTAGATATCTGCATTAGAATTCGTAAGAGTAGCAAAATTATTTATGAAGTAGCAACAAAATATGGTTGGGGGTGACCACAACATGAGGAACCTTATTTAGGGGTCACGGCATTAGAAAGGTTGAGAACCACTGCATTAATACATATATCTTTCTGTTTAATTGCTATTAAATTTTAAAAATAATAATTTCTAGGGGGGGTGAGTAAATTATTTTCTGGAAAGGGGGCGGTAGGCCAAAAATGTTTGGGAACCACTGTTCTAAATGGTTTTAAAGTAATTACAAAACTAAAGTTCTGGTGGTGAACACTAGATGGCGCTGGTGCTTTGCTTCTACAGCAGGGGTAGGAAACCTATGGCTCAGTTGTGGCTCTTTTCATTATTGCATCTGGCTCTCCAGAGCAGCCCGGGCTTTGGTTTCCCAGCATGCAGCGGAGAGGAGTGATGCAAATGGCCACGACTGCCGCTTCTGCACCACCACCGCCGCTTTCTTCCCCTTCATCCTTTCCTTCTCTCCTTCCTTTTCCCTCCCTCCCTCCCTCCCTCCCTCCCTTCCTTCCTCCCTTCCTCTTCCTTCCTTTCTCCCCCTCACCCTTTCCTTCTCCCCTTCCTTTTCCCTTCCTATCTCCCCTTCCTTCTTTCCTCCATTCTCCCTCTTCCTTCCTTCCTCTTCCTTCCTTCCTCTCTCCACTCTTTCCTTCTTCTTCTCTCCTTCCTTTTCCCCTATTCCCTTCCTTCTTTCCTCCATTCTCCTTCTTCCTTCCTTCCTTCCTTTTCCTTCCTTCCTTTCCCCCCTCACCCTTTCCTTCTCTCCTTCCTTTTCCCTCCCTCTCTCCCCTTCCTTCTTTCCTCCATTCTCCCTCTTCCTTCCTTCCTTCCTCCCTTTTCCTTCCTTCCTTCCCTTCTCCCCCTCACCTTTTCCTTCTCTCTTTCCTTTTCCCTCCCTCTCTCCCCTTCCTTCTTTCCTCCATTCTCCCTCTTCCTTCCTTCCTTCTCCCTTTTCCTTCCTTCCTTCCCTTCTCCCCCTCACCTTTTCCTTCTCTCCTTCCCTTTCCCTCCCTCTCTCCCCTTCCTTCTTTCCTCCATTCTCCCTCTTCCTTCCTTCCTTCCTTCCTTCCTCTTCCTTCCTTTCTCCACTTCACCCTTTCCTTCTCCTTCTCTCCTTCCTTTCCCCCTCTCTCCTTCTTTTTTTCCTCCATTCTCCCTCTTCCTTCCTTCCTCTTCCTTCCTTCCTTTCTCCACTCTTTTCTTCTTCTTCTCTCCTTCCTTTCCCCCCTCTCCCCTTCCTTCTTTCCTCCATTCTCCCTCTTCCTTCCTTCCTCTTTTATTCTTTTCCCCCAAGTCGTCCTTTCCTTCTCCTTCCTTTCTTTTCACTTTTCTCTCTCACTCCACTTCATTTTCTTCTTTTCCCTTCATTCTTTTAGTTTTTCCTCACTCCCTTTCCTTTCTTTTCCCCTCCTTGTCTATCTCTTCCTTTTCCATAGTTCATTCTTCTTTTCTTTCTTCCTCTCCCCTTCCCTCCTTTATTTCCTTTTTCTTCCTTTCCCCTTCCTTCCTTCCGCCTTCTCTTCCTTCCCAGAGTCCTGAGCGTGCCTTTTGCAGGTCTGAAGTGTCCCCTCATTCTGCCGGGGGAATCCTTTTCTCATCGTATGTACGTATAAACTCACATTGAGTTGAATTCAGTCTTAAAATATATTATATCTATTATATGGCTCTCACTGAAATACATTTCCAAATATTTTGCTTTCATGGCTCTCTGAGTCAAAAAGGTTCCCGACCCCTGATCTACAGTGTTGCTAAAGTTCTGGTGGTGAACACTAGGTGGCGCTGATGCTTTGCTTCTACAGTGTTGCTAAAGTTCTGGTGGTGAACACTAGGTGGCGCTGGTGCTTTGCTTCTACAGTGTTGCTAAAGTTCTGGCAGTGAACACTAGGTGGCGCTGGTGCTTTGCTTCTGCAGTGTTGCTAAAGTTCTGGTGGTGAACACTAGGTGGCGCTGGTGCTTTGCTTCTACAGTGTTGCTAAAGTTCTGGTGGTGAACACTAGGTGGCGCTGGTGCTTTGCTTCTACAGTGTTGCTACAGTTCTGGTGGTGAACACTAGGTGGCGCTGGTGCTTTGCTTCTACAGTGTTGCTAAAGTTCTGGTGGTGAACACTAGGTGGCGCTGGTGCTTTCTTCTACAGTGTTGCTACAGTTCTGGTGGTGAACACTAGGTGGCGCTGGTGCTTTGCTTCTACAGTGTTGCTAAAGTTCTGGTGGTGAACACTAGGTGGCGCTGGTGCTTTGCTTCTACAGTGTTGCTAAAGTTCTGGTGGTGAACACTAGGTGGCGCTGGTGCTTTGCTTCTACAGTGTTGCTAAAGTTCTGGTGGTGAACACTAGGTGGCGCTGGTGCTTTGCTTCTACAGTGTTGCTAAAGTTCTGGTGGTGAACACTAGGTGGCGCTGGTGCTTTGCTTCTACAGTGTCGCTAACGTCCTGGTGGTGAACACTAGGTGGCGCTGGTGCTTTGCTTCTACAGTGTTGCTAAAGTTCTGGTGGTGAACACTAGGTGGCGCTGGTGCTTTGCTTCTACAGTGTTGTTAAAGTTCTGGTGGTGAACACTAAGTGGCGCTGCTGCTTTGCTTCTACAGTGTTGTTAAAGTTCTGGTGGTGAACACTAGGTGGCGCTGGTGCTTTTCTTCTACAGTGTTGCTAAAGTTCTGGTGGTGAACACTAGGTGGCGCTGGTGCTTTGCTTCTACAGTGTTGCTAAAGTTCTGGTGGTGAACACTAGGTGGCGCTGGTGCTTTGCTTCTACAGTGTTGTTAAAGTTCTGGTGGTGAACACTAGGTGGCGCTGGTGCTTTGCTTCTACAGTGTTGTTAAAGTTCTGGTGGTGAACACTAGGTGGCGCTGGTGCTTTGCTTCTACAGTGTTGCTACAGTTCTGGTGGTGAACACTAGGTGGCGCTGGTGCTTTGCTTCTACAGTGTTGCTAATGTTCTGGTGGTGAACACTAGGTGGCGCTGGTGCTTTGCTTCTACAGTGTTGCTAAAGTTCTGGTGGTGAACACTAAGTGGCGCTGGTGCTTTGCTTCTACAGTGTTGCTAAAGTTCTGGTGGTGAACACTAGAAGGCGCTGGTGCTTTGCTTCTACAGTGTTGCTAAAGTTCTGGTGGTGAACACTAGGTGGCGCTGGTGCTTTGCTTCTACAGTGTTGTTAAAGTTCTGGTGGTGAACACTAGGTGGCGCTGGTGCTTTGCTTCTACAGTGTTGCTAAAGTTCTTGTGGTGAACACTAGGTGGCGCTGGTGCTTTGCTTCTACAGTGTTGCTAAAGTTCTGGTGGTGAACACTAGGTGGCGCTGGTGCTTTGCTTCTACATTGTTGCTAAAGTTCTGGTGGTGAACACTAGGTGGCGCTGGTGCTTTGCTTCTACAGTGTTGCTAAAGTTCTGGTGGTGAACACTAGGTGGCGCTGGTGCTTTGCTTCTACAGTGTTGCTAAAGTTCTGGTGGTGAACACTAGATGGTGCTGGTGCTTTGCTTCTATAGTGTTGCTAAAGTTCTGGGGGTGAACACTAGGTGGCGCTGGTGCTTTGCTTCTACAGTGTTGCTAAAGTTCTGGTGGTGAACACTAGGTGGCGCTGGTGCTTTGCTTCTACAGTGTTGCTAAAGTTCTGGTGGTGAACACTAGGTGGCGCTGGTGCTTTGCTTCTATAGTGTTGCTAAAGTTCTGGTGGTGAACACAGTAGATGGTGCTGGTGCTTTGCTTCTACAGTGTTGCTAAAGTTCTGGTGGTGAACATTTCAGAACTCTAACAAAACTTTCAAAATTTCATTACTGGCGATTTTTAAGACACAACCAATTAGGAACTGCGATTTATAGCAAAGTTTTGAAAGTTTTTAAAGATCTGATATTTTTTTCTCGTGTTCTTTCTAAGATTCTCCTTCCATAACAGAAAGGGGAAAAAATGACTTGTTTGTCATTGCTAAAGCTAAGCCTGGTATTGAAAAACACTATTTGTATATGAATATTTTGGTCTTACTCCCTTATGTGTTGTCTCCTTGCAGTGAGATGTTTCTGGGTCCAGTCCCGTTTGGCTCCACCTTCTCAATGGCACAAAATATGAAAGACTTTGCGCTTTAGCGGAAGAGGAGGCAAGTGTACAGGTTGCAATTTTTTTTTGGTGCTAGTCGTTAATTAAAATCCAATCTTATGTACCTGTGTGTCTGTTCTTATCTGGACCGAGATTTCAGCATCTTATTGAGGCGTATTGCTCCTGGGACACACAAAATCCATGGCATGCTCAAGACCTCAACATGTTCAAAGGTAAGGCAAAGCAGTAACCCTGATCTAAAGTGGAGACATCATGGTTTGCATTTAGAATTTATTTTTAGAGTATTTCCAAGATAGGAGTGTCGGAAACCATAGACGCAGAATCCCAGTTAGGGTTGCCACTTTTTGATATCTATATCTCTATATATAATAAAGCGGAATGTTTGTATGTATGTTTGTATGTATGTGGCAGTGTTCTGATTGGCTCCTGGCCTCTACATTCTGACAACATGAGTGGTTGTCAGTGAGGGAGTATTTGCATAACGCCTCTAATTGGCCAGCCAACACGAACATTCCGACACTCTAAACTGCCAGAGGGGGATAAGGCAAAGGCCTGAGGCAGTCAGCCATGGTGGGAGTTTCAGACCAAAACACTTTGCGGCTCCCAACAATGACAGAATAAGACCAAACTTGGCAAACAAAAACCCCAAGACCCACTCTACATCCTGTAAGTCAGGGCTGTCCAACTGGCAGCCCCGGGGCCGGATCCGGCCCCATAGCCTGTTGGACACGGCCCCACCTATGCCCTCAGCCGCCATTTTTAAAAATTTTTTTTTAAAAATCGATATTTTTTTTTTAAAAAAAAATGGCGGCCGGGGGGGAGGGGAAGGCGGGGCAGGGAGGAGGAAGAGAGCTAGCTCCTCCTTTTCGGCGCCCTCCCTACCTAGGGCAGGGAGCCGCGAAAAAGGGCAGAAGGCGGCGCCAAGAGCAGCGTCACAGGCCTGGCGTGACGCGCTGCTCTTGGCACCGCCTACTCCTCGGCGGCTCCCCGGCCTAGGAAGGAGGGGGGCGCCGAGAGGAGAGAGGTGCCAGGGGCAGCGCGTCACGCCAGGCCTGTGACGCGCTGCCGTTGGCGCCGCCTTCTGCCCCTTTTCGGCGCCCCCTCCTTCCTAGGGCAGGGGAGCCGCTGAAAAGGGCAGAAGGCGGCGCCAAGACCAGCGCGTCACAGGCCTGGCATGACTCCCGCCTGCTCTTGCCAAGGGGCAGCGCGTCACGCCAGGCCCTGTGACGCGTCCTTTTCAGCGGCTCCCGCTCCCCAGCCTAGGGAGGGGAGGGGGCGCCAAAAAGGAGGAGAGAGGCGGTGCCAAGAGCAGCGCGCCACGCCAGGCCTGTGACGCGCTGCTCTTGGCGCCGCCTACTCCTCCTTTTTCGGCGGCTTTAGGAGGGGGGGGGGCCTGGCCTGGGGGGGCGGGGCCTGGGGCGGGGCCGAGCGGCCCGCAGGTCATCAGTGACCTCTTATCCGGCCCTGGACCCGCCAGAAGTTGGACAGCACTGCTGTAAGTTATCTATGAAGATAAGTATAATACAACTGCGTTTATTATATTGATTTGCTTTGACGCTCCTTTTTTTTTGGAGTACTGTTTTACAAGTGAAACCACCAACTGTTTGACCATGTGAAACATAACCTCAGTTATGTTTTATGAAGTGTCCCTTATTTTTATGAAAAATCCCGTATTTTTAGGTAAACGTCCCTTATTTCTTATATCAAAAAGTGGCGACGCTAGAAATAAATTGTGAAAGAAATTCATGGGAAACATAACGATTTCATGGGTGTCTATTAAACAACGAGTCGTGTAGCTTAAGGTCAGTTCAGGCAATGCTGCATAAGAGTGAGAAGCTAAACTGGAGTTCTCTTGCTCCTAGCTCAAGTCAAGCTTTGATTTTGGATTTAATATATCCTGGAAGTTTTCTGTGTTTCTTGTTCATGTACTCCTGTTCAAGTGCACACCATTCAAAATATGGCAAGCGTCCTGCAGCTCTTTCCATGCTGTTGGGACTTCAAATAGGAATAGATGGCCCTAAATGTCTGGGAAGATTAAAGCAACCGGATTATAAACAGAGCTGGGAGATATCGGTAAGGACTCCGTTGACCTCAATGAGGACCATATTTGAAAAGTCCTACTTTCGCCTCACTCTCCGAAATCAATTCCAGGACTCGTAAAGCCCATTTTTCCTATCCTTGTGGCAGGGGGATAATAGTAACAGCCTCTGCCCTTCACCTCCCTTGGGCTTCTATATCTCTCTCCTTCCAAGGTCTGTAAGTGGGCCAAGCTGCTCAGAAGATCCCGGGAGGATTAGCAAGTAAAGCTTCTTGTGAAGCAGAAGCAGCAGCAGCAGCAGCGTGTGTTTCCTCTCCTGGGCCCAAGACACCTGCGCAGTTTCTCTCTGGAGGTATGGCTGGAATGAAAGGACCCCAGGTCCCATCCACACTGCCATATAATACAGTTTAGTTGCACTGGACTGGACTATATGGTCAGTATAGACCAGTGTTTCCCAACCTTTTTTGAGCCGCGGCACACTTTTTCCATTTACAAAATCCTGGGGCACACCACCAACCAAAATGACACAAAATGACACTCTAACACAGTAATACATATAGTTAATATGTTTTTAAATGTATTTATACACTCAGTGTGAAACCTGGGCCTGTTTCGATGAACACAACATAGATATCCTGGCAGGAATGGCAGAAAGACACAAACTTCCCACACAGAACTCCCACAAGAGAAAAACCAAGAGAAAGTTCACCTATATCCAAGAGTTTGGTGGGCATTGACCAGATGGAGTTTGGGTTTTGACATTTGGGAGTTGTTTCTGGGATTTATAGTTCACACAATCAAAGAGTATCCAGAGAGCACTGAATTGGACTCAAAAACAATGTTGGATCAGGACCAAACTTGGCATGAATACTCAATATCCCCAAATGTGAACACAGATGGAGTTTCCAGGGAAGTAGACCTTGACATTTGAACACAGATGGAGTTCCAGTTTCTGGGATTTATAGTTAACACACAATCAAAGAGCATCCTGAACTCTTGCAACAATGGCATTGAACCAAACTTGGCATATTGAACTCTCATTGCCAACAGAAAGTACTGAAAGGGTTTGCTTTGGAATTGACCTTGAGTTTGGAAGTTGTAGTTCACCTACACCCAGAGAGCACTGTGGACTCAAACAATGTTATGTTATGTTGTTGTTTGTTTTCTATCCCGAATCACAATGTTGGAAGGAGGCTCACCACTTTAAGGTCCCTCAAACAGGCATGGGAAAACTTCGGCCCTCTGGGTGCTTTGGACTTCAACTCCCACCATTCCTAACAGCCTGAGGCCCTTTCCTGCTTAAGTGGCTGAGGGGGGGAAAGGGCCTGAGGCTGCTAGGAATGGTGGGAGTTGGAGTCCAAAACACCTGGAAGGCCCAAGTTTGCCCATGCCAGCTTTCGACAGAGACCTCTTCCTCCCCCTTCCCCTCGCGTCTTTTTCTTCCCCCCCCCTGCCCAACAACACTTTTCGCTTCTACACTGCCGCTTCTCCCGCCATTTTGATCTGAGGGGGCAGTGTGAGCGTGTTCAGGAGGGGAGGGGGGAGGGAGGAAGACGTGACCCGTGCAAGCGCTACTGCGCAGACTCGCCCCAGAGCAAAGCGAGGCAAAGCGAGCAGAGCGAGGCTGGGAAGAAGGGAGCCCGAGCGGAGAAGAAAAAGTGTTGGGCAGGAGGGGGAAGAAAGGGGATTGGAGGTTCCCATTTCCCACGGCACACCTGATGATCGCTCACGGCGCACCAGTCATGGCACAGTGGTTGGGAAACACTGGTATAGACGCATATAATGCAGCTAAATTGTATTGCACTGCTTTATATGGCAATGTAGGCTCATATAGTGCAACTTAACTACATTATATGGCCAGCATAGACTCATAATGCAGTTTAATTGCATTGTACAGAATTATATGGTCAGTGTAGGCTCATATACTGTATATACTCGTGTATAAGCCTAGTTTTCCATCTTTTTTTAGGCTGAAAAAGTCCCCCTCAGCTTATACTTGATTCAAGGATATTTATTATTTCACTCTGTTATAAATACATAATAAATGTATAATTATTACATTTATTATTTTACTCTATTATTATTATTATTTC
>JARBWK010000888.1:17500-23434 GCA_030556195.1 Anolis apletophallus
ACAGTGTGCCCTAGGGTGCCACAATCCCGTAATCCGGGCCTGCATGGAGACGGCTTCCTCGGGAGCCAGGAGGTCAGGCCAGCCAGAGACCCGCAGGCACATCAATGGATCAATGCGAGGGCCCCGCCACAGCCCAGACAGCGAGAGACAGAGGGGACGAAGCAGAGACTTTGCCGGGAGAAGGAGCGAGGAGGGGCATGAGAAAGGGGTAAAGAGGGGCGCGGACCAATTTTTTTTGGTCCGTGATCTGCGCCCGGCTTGCACCCCTAGGCCATGACCTAGGTTGGCCTTATGGGTAATCCGGGCATGGCGCGCACGCATCTTTCCCCTCAGCCCCATTGGCACAGGACGGGAAGGATGCGGCGGCGCGAGGCGGAGGGGGGGGGGTGAGAGGTGTGTGTGTGGGGGGGTGTGCGGTAGAGGTTGGCTTAAAGGGGGCACAATTCCAAAGTGTGGCCTAGGGCGCAAAAAGCTGTTAATCCGAGCCTGGGTGGAGTCATTCTATGGCACTATAGATGGGCACTCAATCGTGTAGCGTCCTTAGCGGTGACACTCGGCACTTCCTCTCCCAAAAACCATGTTTAATAAACACACAATGGGATCGAACAGGGTTTTTTTTTTTAAGTATTCGTTCATGAAGAAACACGAGCGGGACCGAACGGATTTGTCCTTGTGCCCGAGAGGCCATCGCTGGCCACCGAACGACGACGGTAGAGCTTGCTGTCCAGATGGGATTAATCCATTCTCCCGCATCTGTCGTGGCTTCTCCGCGTGGCAATATTGTGCTTTTCCTGGGTCTCACGAAGGGAGTTTGTCGCCTGGGCGCCGCAGTTGGAAGCTCGCTCCGAACCGCACTTAAACGGCCAGTGTAGACGGGGCCTCGGATACATTGCAGCGTAATAGGATTTTTAAAAACTATACGAACCTTTAAATAACCTGTGAAATGAGATAATAACGTAAGGTGCATCTACACTGCCGAAGGGATGCAGTTTGGCATCACTTTGACTACCACAGTTCAATGCTATGGAATCCTGGGAGTTGTAGTTTTGCAAGTTCTTTAGCCTTCTCTGCCAAAGGATGCTGGTGCCTCGGCAAACTACAGATCCCTGGAAGGAAGTGCCATGTTTACCACTGGTTTGCTTTGTTAATCAACCTGGCATCCTAGGTATAATGTGTTGTCAGAATCAATGGATCGTTGTGAGTTTTCCAAGCTGTCCGGCCATGTTCCAGAAGCATTCTCTCCTGACGTTTTGCCCACATCTCTGGCAGGCATCCTCAGAGGTTAAGAACATAAGAAGAGCCATGCTGAATCGGGCCTCAGCCCATCTAGTCCAGCATTCTGTGTCACACAGTGGCCCACTAGTTGTACACAGGGATCTCTAGCAGAAAGGAGGGCAAAACCCTCACCTGCTCCCGACCCCCCACAACCAGTACCCGGGGAAAATCCTGCCTGCCTCTGTGCAGAAGTGTTTATTTTTTATTGTAGGATTGAGGATTGAATGTGTATTGAGATGTTTGGATGTTTAGGGAAGGTGCACTTCTTCAGTGAAGGCCCACCTTGGGGAAGAGTTGTCATAGCAACATGGCTGTAAGGCAGAGGTGGGAGGAGTCAACAGCTTTCTGCCACAGGCAAGAATAGAATTCTGGGGAAGTTTGAATTTTGACAGTTTAACTGTCAGCCCAGCTCTAGGAGAGAGCAGGTTCTGAGGGCAGTCTGGTTTTGGAGCTGTAGAGAGACAGTTCTAGTAGGCTGAGCTTGCGAGCCAGTCTGTTTGTATAGAGCCTGAGGGCTAGAGATAGGCAAGGTGCCTATAGGAGGAAAGAAGGTCTGTGTGTGAGATAGTTACATACTGATCTAACTGAGTAATAGTAACAGTCAAACATTTTAAACTTGGTATCTTCTACAATACCAACGTAACCATGATGAGTTGAGCCTCTAAGAAGTTATAACGTATCCATCACGCTTTTGTGCCAAGCTATAAATAAACTGTTATTGTTCTTTTCATCAACAATCTCTCTCTGTTCCGTATTTTAAAAGTCAAGCTTCAGAGTAAAGCAAGACAGGAAAGTGTTTTTAACCTGTCTTGTTACACAGTTTGAAGTCCCACAATAATTGGTGACAGACCCTCCTAGATAACAGATAACAACAACAGTTCTCACAATCTGGTGGCTAATCTCTTCATATTTAAGGGACTTAAAGTTATACAACACCCTTTTACATTAGGTCAGATACGTAGTGACCTTATCATTACAAATTTGTGGCAGCGGTGGGATCAGTAAAAGAGGGTCCACCCTGTCCAGCCGGTTCATTTGATCAGCCTCTTTACAGCCTCCATCAACACAGAGGTGGCCCTTGGATGTCCGTTTCAGTAGCTACTGATTCCCTTGGTATCCATGAATCTGTCTAATCCTGCCTTGAAGTTGTTCAGGCTGACAGCTGTCACAACCTCCTCTGGAAGTGAGTTCCATGACCCAATGACCCTCTGGGTGAAGAAATATTTCCCTTTATTAGTCCTAACTTTCCTACCTTGGAGATTCAGGGAGTGCCCTCTAGTCCTTGTGTTGTGTGACAGAGAAAATATTTTTTCTTTATTCACCTTTTCTATCCCATGCATGATTTTATACACTTCGATCAAGTCACCTCTTAAACGCCGTCTTTCAAGGCTGAAAAGACCAAGGCGTTGCAACCTGATTTCGTAAGGGAGCTGCTCCATCCCTTGGATCATTCTTGTTGCCCTTCTTTGTACCTTTTCCA
Organism: Anolis apletophallus; assembly: GCA_030556195.1. Lineage (NCBI taxonomy): Eukaryota > Metazoa > Chordata > Lepidosauria > Squamata > Anolidae > Anolis > Anolis apletophallus. The sequence continues at coordinate 20,256 of JARBWK010000888.1, forward strand.
GTTCCGTTATATCCTTCTTGAGGTGCGGTGACCAGAATTGTACACAGTACTCCAGATGTGGCCTCCAGGTTGCGCGGTCTGTTGGAAACTAGGCAAGTGGGGTTTATATATCTGTGGAATCATGTCCACGGATGGAGAAAGAACTCTTGTCCTGAATGTTGCAATTGGCCGGCTTCATTAGCACTGAATGGCCTTGCAGCTTCAAAGCCTGGCTGCTCCCTGACTGGGGGAATGCTATCTATCTATCTATCTATCTATCTATATATATATATATATATATATACACACACAGTATGTCTGTGTGGAATGTCCAGAGTGGGAGAAAGAACTCTCATCTGTTTCAGGCAAGTGTATACATTGCCATTAGTCAGCTTGATTAGCACTGAATGGCCTTGCAGCTTCAAAGCCTGGCTGCTCCCTGACTGGGGGAATGCTATAGATAGATAGATAGATAGATAGATAGATAGATACACACACACACACACACACACACACACAGTATGTCTTTGTGGAATGTCCAGAGTGGGAGAAAGAACTCTCATCTGTTTCAGGCAAGTGTATACATTGCCATTAGTCAGCTTGATTAGCACTGAATGGCCTTGCAGCTTCAAAGCCTGGCTGCTCCCTGACTGGGGGAATGCTATATATATGCTATATATATATATATATATATATATAGATAGATAGATAGATAGATAGATAGATAGATAGATAGATAGATACACACATACACACACACACAAACACACACACAGTATGTCTGTGTGGAATGTCCAGAGTGGGAGAAAGAACTCTCATCTGTTTCAGGCAAGTATATACATTGCCATTAGTCAGCTTGATTAGCACTGAATGGCCTTGCAGCTTCAAAGCCTGGCTGCTCCCTGACTGGGGGAATGCTATCTATCTATCTATATATATGTATCTGCGTGGAATGTCCAGAGTGGGAGAAAGAACTCTCGTCTGTTTCAGGCAAGTGTATACATTGCCATTAGTCAGCTTGATTAGCACTGAATGGCCTCGCAGCTTCAAAACCCAGCTGCTTCCTGCCCGGGGGAATCATTTGTTGGGAGGTGATAGCTGGCTCTGATTGATTCTTGTTTGTAGAATAATGTCCGGGGTGGGAGAAAGAACTCTTTGACTGTTGGAGGCAAGAGTGAATGTTGCTATTGGCCAGCTTGATTAGCATTAAATAGCCTTGCAGCTTCAAAGCCTGGCTTCCTCTTGCCTGGTGGAATACTCCCCCCCCCCCCTCTATATATATCTGTGGAATGATGTACAGGGTGGGAGGAAGAACTGTCTGTTTGTGGCAAGAGTTTGTGTTGCAATTGGTCACCTTGATAGGCACTGAATGTCCTTGCAGCTGCAAAGCCTGGCTGGCTGCTGCCTGGAGGCATCCACCATCTATCTATCTATATGTGGAATGTCCAGGATGGGAGAAAGAATTCTTGTCTGCTTGAGGCAAGTGTGAATGTTGCCATTGGCCAGCTTTTTTAGCACTGAATGGCCTTGTAGCTTCAAGGTCTGGCTGCTTCCTGCCTAGGGGAATCCTTTGTTCGGAGGTGTTACCTCGCCCTGATTTTTTCCTCTTTAGAATGCCCCTGTTTTTTGTTTGCTGTCCTGATTTTAGAGTTTTTTTAAATACTGGTAGCCAGATTTTGTTCATTTTCATGGTTTCACTCCTTTCTGTTGAAATTGTCCACAGGCTTCTTGTGGATTTCAGTGGCTTCTCTGCATAGTCTGACACGGGGTTGTGAGATTGATCCAGTATTTCTGTGTTCTCAAATAATCAGGGGAGTAAAGAACGACACTCAAAAAGCAGGTGAATTCCAGACAAGAATCAATCAGGGCCAGCTAATCGCCTCCCAACAAAGGATTCCCCCAGGCAGCGAGCAGCCAGGCTTTGAAGCTGCAAGGCCATTCAATGCTAATCAAGGTGGTCAATGGCAACTCCAATTTGCTGCAATAGACAAGAGTTCTTTCTCCCACGCTGGACATAATTCCATAATATATATATATATGTGTGTGTATATATGTATGTATATATATATATATATATATATATATATATATATACACACACATACACACACATACATATATGTATGTGTGTATACATGTATGTGTGTGTGTCAATGGCAACATTCCTATTTGCTGCAATAGACAAGAGTTCTTTCTCCCACGCTGGACATAATTCCATAATATATATGTGTGTGTGTGTATATATGTATGTATATATATATACACACACACACACATACATATATGTGTGTATACATGTATGTGTGTGTGTCAATGGCAACATTCCTATTTGCTGCAATAGACAAGAGTTCTTTCTCCCACGCTGGACATAATTCCATTATATATGTGTGTGTGTGTGTGTGTGTGTGTGTGTATATATATATATATATATATGTGTGTGTGTGTGTGTGTGTGTGTATACATACACTCACATATGTGTGTGTATATATGTGTGTGTATGTATATATATATATACACAGACAGATATACTGTATGTGTGTGTGTATATATATACACACATATATCTGTGTGTGTATACAGAATGCTTCTGGAACATGGCCAGACAGCCCGGAAAACGCACAGCAACCCAGTGATTCCGGCCATGAAAGCCTTCGACAACACAGCGGAAGAATAATTACATATTGCATTTTAGCTGAATTTTCCAGTTACTTAAATATTATATATATATATATATATATAGATAATATTTGTGGATCTAAAGCCCTGCGGCTTTGAGTGTGTGTGTGTGTGTGTGTCCATGTCCCAGGCCTTCTTTCTGACAAAATGAGAAGTGTGTGTGCGTGTGTTGAAAATAAATTAAAAGTCTTGTCATTTCAAAGGACGAAAGGGACGTCAAGCCATTTCCACTCCTGCGTTCCTTCTTGTGAATACAAGAAATGTTGCCCCAGACCTGCCTTTATGTTTTGTAGGGTCAGTGTAGATTCATACAATGCAGCTTAACTGCACTGCGCTGCATTATGGCAGTGTAGGCTCATATAATGCAGGTTAACTGACTTGAACTGAATTATATGGCCCGTGTAGATCTATATAATGCAACTCAATTGCATTGCACTGCATTATATGGCATTGTAGACTCATATAATGCAGCTTAACCTCATTGAGCTGCGTTATAGTCAGTGTAGATCTATATAATGCAGCTT
>JARBWK010000889.1:0-23418 GCA_030556195.1 Anolis apletophallus
CCCCAGGGCGCCATGCCCCGGAAAGCCATGCCCCCAGGGCGTGGAAAGCCATGCCCCCAGGGCGGGGAAAGCCATGGGGGCAGAGCCATGCCCCCAGGGCGCGGAAAGCCATGCCCCCAGGGCGCGGAAAGCCATGCCCCCAGGGCGCGGAAAGCCATGCCCCCAGGGTGCGGAAAGCCATGACCCCAGGGTGCGGAAAGCCATGCCCCCAGGATGTGGAAAGCCACGCCCCCAGGGTGCAAAAAGGCACGCCCCCAGGGCACTTCTGTGCATGTGCGGCAGCAGCCCTGGCCCCACGGCTTCCGTCCACCTCGCGCCTTCCTTTCGGTCGCGGGAGGAGGAGGAGGTGGACGGAAGCCGTGCGGCACTGCTCGTGGGGCTTCCGGCCGCCGCCTCATCACCCAAGGAGACTTTCTGCTGTGTTTTCTGCAACCGGACTTGCCTATCTCGGATTGGCCTTCTTAGTCATCAACGTGCTTGTATCAAGCAGTAATACATATAGTTAACTAGCTGTACCCGGCACGCATTGCTGTGCCCTATTTAGGAGATGCGAGAAAGTCTGAGTATGTAAGGATTGGAATTGATGTTACTTATGGTTTTGGTGGGGCCCTGGCTGTGTCGTTGTGGGTTGTTCTGGTGGGTGGGATGTTGAAGTCCTGGGGAGTTGTTGGTGTGTGGTGTTGCTGGCATTTTGCAGAGCTTGTGGATATACAATGTTTTTTGTTTTTCCGTCTGCTGTGTTGATGTAAAGGTTGATGCTTGTGTGGGTGGGGTATTTTGGGTGTTTGTGTGTGTTTGCAGAGTATCAGTGTAGTGTTGTGTTGTGGTTGGAGTATAGGTGGAGTTGGTTTTTGTTTGTGGTGGTGGTAGGTGTTGTGTGCGGGTCCCGTAAGGTTGGGGGATGGGTTGTGATAGGAAGTTGTGTTGTGTGGGTAGGAATTCCTGGAGTATTGTGCCTGGGACGTGTGTGTATTTGGAGGTGTGTGTGGTGGTGAGTAGTGAGTGCAGTCCTGGGTTTTGTGTTGGGGAAGTTGTTAGGTATTTGTGGGGTGTATTTTGTGTGTGTTGTGGTGACATAGTTGTCTCAGTCTGGTTGTGTGCTGGTTGTGATGTGGAGGGGGTGTTGCTTTTGCCAGTGGTGTTTGTTGTGAATTTTGGTTGGGGTGGGTTTTTGTGTTGCAGGATTGGTTTTTTTTGGTGGGTTTTGCAAGTTTGTGTTATTCCGGCGGTATGTTTTTGTCAGTGGTGCCTGTGTCCCTGGTGCCCTATTTGTGTTAGTGTTATGTCCTCCTGGTAGTTGTTATGTCCTCCTGTGTTAGTTGGTTGTACTGTGTAGGTTTCTGTGTAGCAGTGGTATGTATGCGTTATGTGTGTTGTGTGTCTGTTGTGTTGTGGGTCTGTAGAGGTAGGCATCGCGAGTTGTGTGGCTGTCATGTTGTTGGTGTTTTGTTTGTAAAGTGGGTGTCTTTTGTTGTGGGTGTCTTTTGTCCTGTGAGTGGTATGTATGTGTTCTGTGCACATACAGTAGTTGTGTATCTTCTGCATATTGGCGCTGTGTGGTATTTTTTGCTGGCTTGGTCTTTTGAATTGTGTTTCTCAAGCGTGGGAACCTGCTCCCTCCTAGAGCTTGGCCTTGGCAGTTTAACCCACAAACACCAACTGACTAAACTCAAATCACTCAGCATTCTAATCTAGCCTTGGCTGTCTCCGCCCACCGTTACTATGGGAACTCAGCCTCTCTGCATTTTGTGTGGGCCGATGTTGGCCAATGGGATTCGCTGGCGGCCGCAGAGGACGCTGGGAAATGTAGTTTTTTATTGTTGTTATTTTTTATTGTTGGGGGAGTTTCTTTGCTAAAAACCTTCCTTGCCTGAGGCCTATTTTTGTTGGCAAGTTTGGTGTCTCTGCCTTGGAAGGTTTCTCTGCCCAGCAGAGAATTTTAGCTGGGCTAAAATTGTAAAAAGTGACACTAAATTATTCAGAAATCTTATCAACTATTGCTTGGTTGGGCCACGGAGGAAAACTTGATCAAGGAGGTAATGATAAAGTGGGCCAGACTGGTGGGTCACACCATAGATTTGTGTAAATGGGAAGAAGTGTGGGGCAAAAAATTAAAATATACCTACGCTGTCGAGATAAAAGAAAACTGGTATAAGGTATTCTACATGTGGTATTTAACTCCAGAAAAGCTCGCGAAGTTTAGTAAAGGAAAACTGAATGGGAAATGTTGGAAATGTGGAGCAAATGGTACCTACCCCCACGTGTGGTGGGAGTGCAAGGTGGTAAAGAAATACTGGTGGGAGATATTCAAGAGGACAAACAGACATCCTAGGAAAAAAAATTGATTTTAAACCAGAGTATTTCTTACTGGGGATATTTGATTTTGAGTTAGATAAAAACGACGACAAAATTTTCTTTTACCTGGCCGCCGCAGCGAGGATAAGTCTGGCCAGATTTTGGAAACTCAAAGAAGTGCCAACATACCAGGACTGGTTAAAAAAAGTATATGACATAATGAATATGGATCTGCTAACACAGAAAGTAGCGCAAAACAGAGCATTTGAAAACAGAACGGACTGGAATAAATACATTGATTACCTTAAATCGAAGAAATATAAATTAATATGAGGTAAATCAACACAAAACTGAAGGCACGAAAGCACAGGACAACTAAGTTTCGAGCACAGGAAGGGGAAGCAAGGTCGACCCCCCTGTGTAACGGTGTAACGAAGTACTGAGCCTCTGCAAAATGGACTAGGAGGACAATAGGGGAAATGTATATGTGTAGGTGAGAGGTGGGGGTTGTGGGGGGAGGGAAAGGGAGGGGAGATATGATTTTATGTTTAAGTGTATGTCTAGGTCTATGTCGGTACGTTTTTTTGATGTTTTGTCTTTCTGTTGTTTGAATGAATAAAAAAGGAAGGTTTCTCTGCCTCTGGCGGTCGTCCGATGACGGGTCTTCCTTTATATATATAGATATGTTTTAAAAATGTATTTATACACTCAGTGTGAAACCTGGGCCTGTTTCGATGAACACAACATACAGTAGATATTAGGCATGGTTTAGAATTCTAAAATGGCGATTCTTATATCAATTGGGGGGGGGGGGATTTTTTTTATTATTTTATCAAAGACTTACAAAAATTTCCCAAAAATTTCGGAATGTAACTTAAGTACTAACGAAATTCGTTAGTAATTCGTATGCCAGAGCATGCGCATTCAGATGTTTTTGTTTACAACTCCCAGAAATCCTAACAGCTGGTAAATTGGCTGGGATTTCTGGGAGTTGTAGGCCAAAACTTGAATAAACCACACTGAATTCTAGATGGGACTCTCCAAATAGGAAGGAGGGAGGGAAGGAGGGAGGGGGGAGCGGGTATTCTATTCTTGGAAGCAGCAAAAGGAGGAGGAGCCCCCTCGCTCCTCGCTGCCTCTCTCACCCCGATCCTGAGGGAGCGAGGGCCCAAGTTTGCCCAGGCTGAGAGGAAAAGGAAGAGGCCTGAGGCTGTGAGGAATGGTGGGAGTTGAAGTCCAAAACACGTAGTCCTCATAGAAATGCGGGAAGAAGAAGAAGCTGAATGAAGGCGGGAAGGAAATGAGGGGGAGAAGACAGGGAGAAGTGAGTAGTACAATAATTAATTAATGAATACTTAAGAATTTCTTACGATCATAACGCAAATTGTTGGCCTCAAGGACCGTAAAGGAAGTCTACTTCGGGATCGCGCAGCGATACGTAAAACCTCAAAAGTCCCATTACATACGAATCTCTTACGAATCCTTTTAATTTCCGTTTCATTTTTCTCATGCCTAGTAGATATATCCTGGCAGGAATGGCAGATGAGTCCTTCTTCGCGAAGCCATAACAAGATGATGATGATAATGATGATTATGATGATGATTGTTATTATTATTATTATATCCCCTCCTTGCAACTGAGTGGAGCCACATGATCCTTGCACCTGAAGTGAGTATCAAGCTCCCTCCTTGTTTGCTGAATTCCTTGGTGAGAATTTCCTGAAAGGTTACGTTCCCAGGGAAGACTCTCCGCCTCGCCTGGGAGATGAAGGGCCGGGACGAGAGAGCCACAACCGGAACTGGTTAGCCACATGCACCGCCTGGTTTAAAATTAATCCTGGACAAACCTTCCTCCTCGACCCCTTTGAAGATCAAGGCGAGAGGGAAAATCCACCCTGCTCCGCTCAGCTCTTAATTGTTAGCAGTGTCCAGGTCTCGAAGAGAGGAAGTACTGACCATTTGACCACCGAGGGCAGCCAATTATGGCCGGGATGTTTATGAAATATGTCAAGTGGTCACCGGCAGACCGAGCTGTAAGCAAACGGCCTCTTGAAAGGACTAAACAGAAAACTCCATATTTCTCTATTTTGTGTCAGAAGCCTACCCGATCTTTCGGTCAGCAGCTCAGCGGTTTAACCCACTGTGCCAACAGGGGCTTCAGCCTTGAGAGCTCCCAAATCAGGATAAGGATCGGCTGGGGAGAGAGGTGGATGGTGGCAATAGAAAAGGAACACATCCTCTTTCAGGAGAGGCGGGGGGACCAGAGGCGTGGGGCACATTCCTGTGGTTCGGATGCGTGGCATTTCCCCTCCTGGGTGCTCTTTGATTCCGTCTCCTCCTCCTTGACCCCCATCTTGAAGACCCGGCTTTACCAATATGGTTTTGCTTAATAGGTTCACACATCCAAGGAGGAGGAGGAGAAGGAAAGGAAGACTTTGGTGCTCAAGGAAGACAAGAAGGGGGAACGCGGGGCTGAGATGGGTTCCTGATGTTCAAAGGTGTCGCTCTTACGGGGGAAATCAATCCCACATTCCCCCCGTCTTATCTTGAAAGCAAGAGAAGGACAAATTGCATTAGTAATGCTCTATCTTGTTGACTCCTGGTGGACTCGCATAACCTCACAGAAGAGCAGGAAGCCCTTGTATTTCTTAATGAGATGTGACAACAAGGCCTTTTTTAAATTTGGTTATGGTGCTAGTTGTGGGAGAAATCCAGATTACCAAACAATAATCCCTTTTATTGAAAACACAGATATACTTCATTGTATTTTTACGCCGTGTTATTTTCCAATTTTTTTTAAATTTTGTGCCAAAAGCATTGCGTAAATCGGTGTTTTTCAACCTTTTTTTTGAGCCGCAGCACGTTTTTTACATGTACAAAATCCTGGGGCACACCACCGACCAAAATGACACAAAATGACACTCTAACACAGTAATACATATAGTTAATATGTTTTAAAATGTATTTATACACTCAGTGTGAAACCAGGGCCTGTTTCCATGAACACAACATAGATATTAGGCTTGGTTGATCCCCCCAAAAAAGTGGTTCTAAAATCAAATTTGGGGGGGGGGGGAGATTTATTTTTTATATATATATATAATTTTTATTCAAGATTTTTCACATATTATACATTAAAAAAAACACACACACACAATGCCTAACTAATGAGTTAGGGTAGGGTAAGAGAGGTCGGATAGTTCGGGAAGGGAAAAAGGGTGATGCGATTGGGAAGGGTAAGCAAGGATAACACAGCTAGGATCGGGGATATCTGACTTCCAAATCTTCCTTCTTCGATTTTTGTCTTTGTTTATTCCTGTATTTCTTTCTTGCCTTTGGCTACTCCTTTATTACCTGTTTCTATTTTTTCTCTTATCTTCTAGTGTTTGGTCAGTTACTCCAGCGTTGCCTCCACTTATGTCTTTACATGCATTCTTTAAATGCTTCATAGGTTGTCCAGTCTGTTTTTTTTATGGGTCTACCATAAGATGTTTTCAGAGCATATGTTAATTTGTCCATATCTTTTATCTCATCAATCTTGCTTAACCATTCCTCAATTGCCAGTAGGTTGAGGGTGAATCCGGCGAAGACGGAGATCTTGTGGCTGGGTCGCCCGGGTGATGTTAATGTCCAGCTTCCCAGCCTGGACGGTGCGGTGTTATGCCCATCGCCTTCTGTAAAGAGCCTGGGGGTCCATTTGGACTCCCAGCTGACCATGGAGGCCCAGGTCTCTGCGGTCAGCAAGATCGCTTTTTTTCACCTGCGACAGGCAAGGAGGCTGGCCCCTATCTCTCCCGGAACAACCTGGCCACGGTGATCCAAGCCACAGTCATCTCAAGGCTGGATTACTGCAACGCGCTCTACGTTGGCCTTCCTCTGTCGGTGACCCGGAAGCTCAGGCTAGTTCAGAACACTGCCGCCCGGCTCCTGTCTGGCACGCCAGCTGGCGCCCACATCACACCTGTTTTGGAGGATCTGCACTGGCTGCCAATTGAGCACCGGATCACCTTCAAAGTGTTGGTCCTCACCTTTAAGGCCTTACACGGCCTGGGGCCAGCGTATTTGAGGGACCGTCTCACCCCATATTGCCCTCCGAGATCACTTCGGTCTGAGGACTCCAATCTCCTGGAGATACCTTCAGCTAAACTCGCAAGGCTGACTGCTACCCGCCGGAGGGCGTTCTCTGTCATAGCACCTACGCTGTGGAACGCCTCCCGGCCGGAACTCGGCCTCTGAAGGACTTGCTCCCCGTTTAGACGGGCCTGTAAAACATACCTGTTTAAGCAGGCCTTTGGTGAGTAAGTCCTGCCCATGCCCCGCCATCTATGCGCTCTTCTGAGGATGATGTGCTGTTCATGGTCTTAACTGTGTTATTAATTACTGTACTGCTGTTGTTTTTAATTGTTTTTAACTGCTTATTGCCTGTATTTTACTGTGCCCTTCGGCTCCTGTAAGCCGCCGCGAGCCTCAGGGAGTCGGCGGCATAGAAGCCCGAATAATAAATAAATAAATAAATAAATAAATTGTAGGTATATCATTTTGTTTCCATTTTTTTGCATAAGTTATTCTGGCTGCTGTACTCAAATAGTTAAATAAGGTATCCTGGTTTACATCCAACTCTAACTCCTCAGGGAGATTTTTTTTTATTAGTAATAGAAAGACTTACCAAAAAATTCCAAAAAATCCTGAAATTTAACGTAATTAATAACAAAATTCGTTATTAGTTCTTATTCCAGCGCATGCTCATTCCAGATGTTTTTGGCCTACAATTCCCAGAAATCCTAACAGCTGGTAAACTGGCTGGGATTTCTGGGAGTTGTAGGCCAAAACTTGAATAAACCACATTGAATTCTGGATGGGACTCCAAATAGGAAGGAGGAGGAGGCTGGTGCAATCACAATGTATCGGCAAGGTGTGAGGGGAAAGCAAGCAAGTCTACAGGGGTGGTTTCCGCAAGAGTAGTAGTCTATCCACACAAAAGCAGCTTCACAATAATCAACACAATAGCAACTTCATAATAATAGACTCGGAGCAACTTTACAAAGCAACTTCACACAGAGGTCTTCATAGTAGCAACTTCACAATGATGGATGGATATATCTGAGTCTTGCCGTGCCATGTGGCAGTACTCACTGTACTGGTGAGCGTGGATAGAAATCCTGTGGGGAAGTGTCCTTGAATAAGGCACTTGTGAATCCTGGTGGAGAGAGAGGCGGCCAAGTGTGGCGCTGCCGCGCTGGGCGCTTCCGTAGCCAAACACAAGCGGCAAGACAGGAAAACTTTTGCGACGGTTCGTCAAAGTCCTGGTTGTTAGCTAGCGCCGTAAATCAGCTCTCTGGTCGCGTAGGAAAACTTTTGCGACACTGGCTATTTCGGCGGGGTTTTTTTTAAAAAAAAATAACAGGATTCATGCAGCTTCACAGGGACAGGAGGACAGGAGGGTGAGGTGAAGGTGCTGGTTAGGCTGTAGCAGTAAGATGAATGAAGGTGGGAGCCGAGGGGGAGCCAGGAGGAGCCAGGGAGAAGGATCGATCCATTCCCTCTGCCATCCATTCCTTATGTCTGCGGCTGTGGCAATGCTTTAGCATGCTTCCCCCTGCTTCTCCCGACCAGACAGAAGGCAGGGACAGGACTCTCTGGTGTGTGATTACGAATTAATTACAATAATTAAGAAAAATGGCGGCCCCCAGGTTCGGTAAACAAAGTCCACTTCCGGGTTGGCGCTCGAGGTGCGGTAAACATCAAAATTAGCTTTTTAAACGAATTTAATCCGATTTCAAATAATTTTTAAACCGCAGAGACCAACCCTAATAGATATCCTGGCAGGAATGGCAGAAAGACTGAAACTACTGAAAGGGTTTGCTTGGGAATTGACCTGGAGATTGGAAGCTGTAGTTCACTTACACCCAGAGAGCACTGTGGACTCAAACAACGTTATGTTATGTTGTTGTTGTTTGCCTTCGCCTCTTCGGAGGGAGGGGAGGCCTCGCCATTGTACCGAGAGAGAAGGAAAGGAAGGGGAAGAAGGAAGGAGAAGGCAAGAAGAAAGGAAGGAAGAAGAAAGGAAGGAAAGAAGGAAGAAGTAAGGAAAGAAGGAAAGAAGGAAGGGAAGAAGGGTATTGGAGGTTCCAATTTCCAACGGCACACCTGATGATCGCTCATGGCACGCTAGTGTGCCGCGGCACACCAGTTGGGAAACACTGGCATAAATCTGATGAAATAAAACTGATGAAATAAAAGGATCACAAGCAGCCAAAACAGGCGACAGCAACCGCATTATCTGTAGCTTTAAACCAGTGGTTCCTTACCGGACGAGAATGCAGAACGGCGGTTCCTGTTCCTCTCCACGGCCGCGAGGATGGCATTCGCGAAAAAGTGGAAATCTGCGGAAGTACCCCGGATGGATGGATGGGTAAACAAGGTTCAAGATATCATGAGTATGGACAAACTGTCATATTATGTAAAAGAATTGGGAGGAACAGGGATAAAGAGAACCGACTGGCTACCCTTCGTGACCTTTCTAAAGTCCCGGGACCCAAACCAGCCCCCCCGAAGGGCCGGGCAAGGGAATGGGTCCATCAACTAACAGACAAATGGAACTTTTGAGAGATAAAAGCATCCCCCCCTCTCTACAGAGACAATTGCATCTCTATTACCCCCCCCCCCCCTATAAAAGGAAGACATGAACGAATGCAAAGGCAAATCATGTCTTACTAATTTGATAGAATTCTTTGAGGATGTAAATAAACACATAGATAAAGGGGACCCAGTCGATATTGTTTACCTTGACTTTCAAAAGGCTTTTGACCAAGTCCCTCACCAAAGGCTCCTAAACAAGCTCTTCAGCCATGGAATCAGGGGACAGGTCTTGTCCTGGATGGGAACCTGGCTAAACCGTAGGAAACAAAGGGTGGTAATAAACGGACACTTCTCTGGGTGGAAAGAGGTGAGAAGTGGCGTACCCCAAGGTTCAGTTTTGGGTCCGTTACTTTTTAATTTATTCATTAATGATCTGGATGTAGGAGTGAATTCTGAGGTAGCAAAGTTTGCAGACGACACAAAACTGTTCAGGGTAGTTAAAAATGAAACTGACTGTAAAGAGCTCCAGAAAGATCTCTCGAAATTGAGTGAATGGGCAACAAAGTGGCAAATGCATTTTAACCTAAACAAGTGTAAAGTCATGCACATCGGGGCAAAGAACCCCAAATACACCTACCAATTGATGGGGTCAAAGCTTTCCGAGACAAACCAGGAAAGGGATCTTGGGGTCTTGGTGGACAGCTCAATGAAGATGTCAACCCAGTGCGCAGCAGCAGCGAAGAAAGCCAATTCTATGCTTGGCATGATCAGGAAGGGAATCGAAAATAGGTCGGCAAATGTTGTATTACCTCTCTACAAATCTATGGTGAGGCCACATCTGGAGTACTGTGTACAATTCTGGTCTCCGCACCTTAAGAAGGATATAACGGAACTGGAAAAGGTACAGAAAAGGGCAACAAGAATGATCCAAGGGATGGAGCGGCTCCCTTACGAAACCAGGTTGCAACGCCTCCCTGAAGCTCCAAGGTAGGAAAATTAGGACTAACAAAGGGAAATATTTCTTCACCCAGAGGGTCATTGGGTTATGGAACTCACTTCCAGAGGAGGTTGTGACAGCGGTCAGCCTGAACAACTTCAAGGCAGGATTAGACAGATTCATGGATACCAAGTGTATCGGTAGTTACTGAAAAGGACATTCAAGTGCCACCTCGGTGGGTTGAGGTAGGCAGGATTTCCCTGGGTACTGGTTGTGGGGGTCGGGAGCAGGTCAGGGTTTTGCCCTCCCTTCTGCTCGAGATCCCCGTGTACAACTGGTGGGCCACTGTGTGACACAGAATGCTGGACTAGATGGGCTGAGGCCCGATTCAGCATGGCTCTTCTTATGTTCTTATGTTCTTATGACTGGGACTGAACGAAGATACCGGAAGCCAATATAGCCCCCCCCTTTTCCCTCCTTCCCATTCCCCCTCCTTCAGGCCCTCCCCCACACACCCTCTCCTCCTTCCCCCTTTTTTTCTCTCTCCACCCCTCCAACCATCCATCCCCAACTATCTTTCCCACGCTCCCCCCCGCACCCCGTCCCCCTCCTCCAGCTTTTCCGACTATTTTCCCTGCCCCCCTCTCCCTTTCAGTCCTACAAAGACCCCTCTCTCTCCTTCCTTCCTACTATCCTATCCCGAAATTTGTTCCACCACTTTCATTGTTAATTGAAAAACCCTAATAAATATATTTCAAAAAACAAACAAACAAACAAACAAACCAGTGGTTCCCAAAGTGGGCGGTACCGCCCCCTGGTGGGCAGTGAGGCGATCCAAGGGGGCGCTGGGAGGCTCAGGATAATTTGGGGGGCGCTGAACCCCTGTAAGGGGGCAGTGGCGCGAGCCAGGCTTGCTTGCCACTTGCAGGGCAGCGTGCTTGCGAAGACGTCCCTGTTGGAAGAAAGAGGCGATACACAGGACGGTAGGCGAACATTATTTTGGTGCCCCCCCCCAAAAAACATTATTTTGCCGCCCCCCATGTAAAACAAATATACAATTATAATATCACAATACCATTAGTAGTATTATATTGTATCAATGTATATACAATATATTATACCATACTCATACTATATTATATCATAATTATATTATACTACATTACAATATAATGTTATATTATATTATTATTATAAAATAATTACATTATTTATTTAAATAAAATTATCCTCTACTAAATATTTTCATGACTCCTATAAAACTCAAATAACCCAAAATAAAGTAAAATAAAATATTAGATATTACTATTTTGTACAATACCACTATACTGCAATATTGTTTGTAATATTATATGTAATATAAAAGATATTATTCTATTGTTATATTGTATATGTATTATATTGTATGACAATATTAAGCAGAACTGTATAATAATCAACAAGAAATGCAATGTAAATGCATCAAAATCAGAATATATTACCTACCACCCGACTCATAATTCATAGGAGTCTCCCATAAGTCCAAAATTAGGATCCCAATGTAAATGTAAATGTCTGAGGAACATCGGCAGGGCCAGGATGGCGCCTCCTTCCCAGATGGCGCCCTAGACGGCCGCCTACTTGGCCTATCGAGTAGGACCGCCCCTGGCGCCGTGAGCTGAGTTGACGAGAGGAAGGAGGCGCGTGCATTGAGAAATGCTGCTCTAAGTTCTCCTCTCCTCCTTCCCTGCGGAAATCTGGGACTAATGATAGAGTGCAGTGTTTCCCAACCAGTGTGCCGTGAGCGATCATCAGGTGTGCCGTGGGAATTTGGAACCTCCAATCCCCTTTCTTCCCCCTCCTGCCGAACACTTTTTCTTCTCCACTCGGGCTCCCTTCTTCCCAGCCTCGCTCTGCTCGCTTTGCCTCGCTTTGCTCTGGGGCGAGTCTGCGCAGTAGTGCCCGCACGCGTCACGTCTTCCTCCCTCCCCCCTCCCCCCTCCCCTCCTGAACACGCTCACGCTGCCCCCTCGGATCAGTACTTTCAGTACTTTCTGTTGGTAATGAGAGTTCAATATGCCAAGCTTGGTTCGATTCCATTGTTGCAAGAGTTCAGGATGCTCTTTGATTGTGTGTTAACTATAAATCCCAGAAACTGCAACTCCCAAATGTCAAGGTCTATTTTCCCCAAACTCCATCTATGTTCACATTTGGGCATATTGAGTATTCATGCCAAGTTTGGTCCTGATCCAACATTGTTTAAGTCCACAGTGCTCTCTGGATATAGGTGAACTACAACTCCTAAACCCAAGGTCAATGCCCACCAAACTCTTATAGCATTTTCTCTTGGTTATGGGAGTTCTGTGTGGGAAGTTTGTGTCTTTCTGCCATTCCTGCCAGGATATCTATGTGGTGTTCATCGAAACAGGCCCAGGTTTCACACTGAGTGTATAAATACATTGAAAAACATATTAACTATATGTATGACTGTGTTAGAGTGTCATTTTGTGTCATTTTGGTTGGTGGTGTGCCCCAGGATTTGGTAAATGTAAAAAAATGTGCCGCGGCTCAAGAGGTTGGGAAACACTGCTGATATGAATCATAATGGGAAACAAGGTGAAACAACGTTGTGTTCTTGCACCAACCCTATTTACAATCTTCTTCAGCATGATGCTCCAATGGGCTACAGCAGATTTCGAAGAAGAAGACGACATATACACGCTATCGTATTAATGGTAGCTTGTTCAATTTAAGCTGCCTGAGGGCTCACACTAAGACTCTAAACTATCTAGTCCGTGAGCTGCTATTTGCGTGTGCATGGGTGATACACCTCCCACCAGGAAACCAATAAGGCACGAACACACGTGTTGGATGAAAATTGGCTACAACTCATTTATTGAAAACAGGAACAAGGGTTGGCGGCCATGCATGGGCCCTGGATCAGGGGTCGGACAGCCCACAGTTGTCCGAAGATGCTTGCGTGCCTGGGTGCCACTAGCCCAATTTCAAAATTTCGTTATAAATTGCATTTCCTAATTGATTCTGTCTTTAAAATAGCCAATAATGAAATAATAATGAAGTTTTGAAAGTTTTGTTAGAGTTCTGAAATGTTCTCCACCAGAACTATAGCAACACTATAGAAGCAATGCACCAGCGTCACCTAGTGTTCACCACCAGAACTTTAGCAACACTATAGAAGCAAAGCACCAGTGCCACCTAGTGTTCACCACCAGAACTTTAGCAACACTATAGAAGCAAAGCACCAGTGCCACCTAGTGTTCACCACCAGAACTTTAGCAACACTATAGAAGCAAAGCACCAGCGCCACCTAGTGTTCACCACCAGAACTTTAGCAACACTGTAGAAGCAAAGCACCAGCGCCACCTAGTGTTCACCACCAGAACTTTAGCAACACTGTAGAAGCAAAGCACCAGCGCCACCTAGTGTTCACCACCAGAACTTTAGCAACACTGTAGAAGCAAAGCACCAGCGCCACCTAGTGTTCACTACCAGAACTTTAGCAACACTGTAGAAGCAAAGCACCAGCGCCACCTAGTGTTCACCACCAGAACTTTAGCAACACTGTAGAAGCAAAGCACCAGCGCCACCTAGTGTTCACCACCAGAACTTTAGCAACACTATAGAAGCAAAGCACCAGTGCCACCTAGTGTTCACCACCAGAACTTTAGCAACACTATAGAAGCAAAGCACCAGTGCCTCCTAGTGTTCACCACCAGAACTTTAGCAACACTATAGAAGCAAAGCACCAGCGCCACCTAGTGTTCACCACCAGAACTTTAGCAACACTGTAGAAGCAAAGCACCACCGCCACCTAGTGTTCACCACCAGAATTTTATCAACACTGTAGAGGCAAAGCACCAGCGCCACCTAGTGTTCACCACCAGAACTTTAGCAACACTGTAGAAGCAAAGCACCAGCGCCACCTAGTGTTCACCACCAGAACTTTAGCAACACTGTAGAAGCAAAGCACCAGCGCCACCTAGTGTTCACCACCAAAACTTTAGCAACACGGTAGAAGCAAAGCACCAGAGCCGCCTAGTGTTCACAACCAGAACTTTATCAACACTGTAGAAGCAAAGCACCACCGCCACCTAGTGTTCACCACCAGAACTTTATCAACACTGTAGAGGCAAAGCACCAGCGCCACCTAGTGTTCACCACCAGAACTTTAGCAACACTGTAGAAGCAAAGCACCAGCGCCACCTAGTGTTCACCACCAGAACTTTAGCAACACTGTAGAAGCAAAGCACCAGCACGACCTAGTGTTCACCACCAGAACTTTATCAACACTGTAGAGGCAAAGCACCAGCACCACCTAGTGTTCACCACCAGAACTTTAGCAACACTGTAGAAGCAAAGCACCAGCGCCACCTTGTGTTCACCACCAGAACTTTATCAACACTGTAGAGGCAAAGCACCAGCGCCACCTAGTGTTCACCACCAGAACTTTATCAACACTGTAGAAGCAAAGCACCAGCACCACCTAGTGTTCACCACCAGAACTTTAGCAACACTGTAGAAGCAAAGCACCACCGCCACCTAGTGTTCACCACCAGAACTTTATCAGCACTGTAGAGGCAAAGCACCAGCGGCACCTAGTGTTCACCACCAGAACTTTATCAACACTGTAGAAGCAAAGCACCAGCACCACCTAGTGTTCACCACCAGAACTTTAGCAACACTGTAGAAGCTAAGCACCAGCGCCACCTAGTGTTCACCACCAGAACTTTAGCAACACTGTAGAAGCAAAGCACCAGCACCACCTAGTGTTCACCACCAGAACTTTAGCAACACGGTAGAAGCAAAGCACCAGCGCCACCTAGTGTTCACCACCAGAACTTTAGCAACACTGTAGAAGCAAAGCACCAGCGCCACCTAGTGTTCACCACCAAAACTTTAGTTTTGTAAGTACTTTAGAACCATGATTGCCCAGGTTGAGAAATGCTGCTCTAAGTTCTCCTCCCTCCAAATGTACCTGCGGAAATCTGAGACTGATGATATAGTGTGAGAACTTCGGTTTGATCGGACCACACATTATACTACCAAAGGAGAAAGGATACATAGGAATACAGATAGTCCTCTATCTCCACCAACATCTACCTTTCGTTTCTTCCTGGAGAAGGACAACATTCATGACACACACGACATGTCTCGGAAGGGGGCAATGAGAGAGAGAATTATGCAGAGATTTAGGAAGGAAAATAAATGTTCCGTGTGGCCTTGAAACGTTATAGGGATGTTTAATCAATGGTCCCAATTAAAAAAAATATCCTCTCCTTTGTTTTTGTCTGAGCTGGGATCTGGAAGGAAACATCAGACTAAATAGTAGGGCAAAAGGAAAGGGTCTACAATTTCAGCCGGACGAATTCTTCGGGCCATTTTCCCGCATAGACCCCTCTCTGTCCCTCTACCCCCAATACTCACCCCGTGGAAGTGATAACCTGTAGATTTGGCAATGGACGCAACGTTTTACTAAGGGAGCTTATTCAAATATTATCGCAAGTGAAATGAGGGTTTAATTCTATTATCTATAGCTTTTCTTTCCTGGGGTCAAAAGTACAGAACGTGGTCATGTTGCCTTTATAGACTTGGAGAAACACAAGGCCTGTTTTGAAACCAAATAATTAATCATCCAGAACGAATGTCCTCCCCAGGCACGCCATCGCCCCACGGAGGAAAACTCTCCAGAGGGGGTGGAAAGAGAGTTTGCACGGCTTCCTTCCCATACATATACATTCCCCTCGCCGGCATAGGATTGCTTTCCTAGCCTTCTTCATGAGAAATCGCATCATGCTGTCATGTAAAGAAGTGTTTCCCAACCAGTGTGCCGTGGCACACTAGTGTGCCGTGAGCGATCATCAGGTGTGCCGTGGGAAATGGGAACCTCCACGACCCTTTCTTCCCCCTCCTGCTGGACACTTTTTCTTCTCCACTCGGGCTCCCTTCTTCCCAGCCTCGCTCTGCTCGCTTTGGTCTGGGGCGAGTCTACGCAGTAGCGCTCGCATGGGTCACGTCTTCCTCCCCCCCTCCTGAACACGCTCACGCTGCCCCCAACTCCAAAACCCAAGGTCAATGCCCAACAAACTCTTCCAGTATTTTCTGTTGGTCTATTTCGACATTGCTCCTGTTTTCAACCACATATCTGTGTGAGATGAGCTTCTCTAGCTTGACTGCGATAAAAACTAAACACAGAGAGAGACTGACAGCTGTTGAGCAAGACCTGCGTGTGTGTCCTTCTGCCATTCCTGCCAGGATATCTACCGAATTTTTGCACCATAAGGCGCACCTGCTGATAAGACGCACCTGGATTTCAGAAGAGGAAAATTGGAAAAAA
The DNA here is from genome assembly GCA_030556195.1 of Anolis apletophallus. Taxonomy (NCBI): domain Eukaryota; kingdom Metazoa; phylum Chordata; class Lepidosauria; order Squamata; family Anolidae; genus Anolis; species Anolis apletophallus. The sequence continues at coordinate 16,146 of JARBWK010000889.1, forward strand.
ATATTTTGGGCCAAAAAGTGGGCCCGGGCGCTTGCCTGCTTGGGCGCTTGCCTCCTCGGCGCCCTCCGCCATCCCTAAGCCTTTCCCTTGGCTGCCTCCTCCTCGATCCCGCCTCCTCCTCCGCCTCCTCTGCCTCCGTCGCCGCCCGGCTCGCCGCCGCCCGCCGGCTCGCTGCCGCCCGGCTCCGCCGCCCTTTGCCCGGCTCCGCTGCCCGCCGCCTTTGCCCGCGCCGCCTCTGCCGCCGCCGCCTACCTCTGCCTCCCTCCCTCGCGCCGTCGCAGCAAGCACGTCTGACGCGTCTAATGTCTGACGCAGGCGCACCTGGCGCTGGCGCAGGCACGCCTGGCGCGCTCGGCCTGCGGCGCATGGGCAGTAGGTCCCAGCGCGCCAGGCGTGCCTGCGTCCCAGCAGCGCCAGGCGCGCCTGTGTCAGACGCGTCAGACGCGCTTGCGCGACGGCGGAGGGGGAGGGAGGCAGAGGTAGGCGGCGGCGGGCAGAGGTGGCGGCGGGCGGAGGTGGCGGCGGGCGAGGCGGCGGCGGGCGGAGGGCAGCGGGCGTGGAGGCGGCGGGCGGTGGAGCCGGGCGGCGCGCGGAGCCAGGCGGCGGCGGCGGCGGGCGGCGACGGAGGCAGAGGAGGAGGCGGGACCGAGGAGGAGGCGGCCAAGGGAAGGCTTACTATTGCCTCCCCCTCTTCGCTCCATAAGACGCGGCTGATTTTTCCTCCTACTTTGGGAGGAAAAGAACTGCGTCTTATGGTGCGAAAAATACGGGTCTGTTGTGTTCATCGAAACAGGCCCAGGTTTCACACTGAGTGTATAAATACTAGGCATGGTTCCGAACCCAAAAATGGCGATTCTAAAATCAAAGGGGGGGGGGATTTTTTTTATTAGTAAAAGAAAGACTTTCCAAAAAGTTCTAAAATGTAACTCAATTACTAACGAAATTCGTTAGTAGTTCGTATGCCAGCGCATGCGCATTCCAGATGGTTTTGGCCTACAACTCCCAGAAATCCTAACAGCTGGTAAATTGGCTGGGATTTCTGGGAGTTGTCAAACAAACTTGAATAAATCACACTGAATTCTAGATGGGACTCTCCAACTAGGACGGAGGGAGGGACGGAGGGCGTGGGGTATTCTATTCTTGGAAGCAGCAAAAAGAAAGGAGGAGGAGGCCCCCCCCCCCGCGCTCCTCGCTGCCTCTCTCACACCCGATCCTGAGGGAGCGAGGGCCCAAGTTTGCCCAGGCTGAGAGGAAAAGGAAGAGGCCTAAGGCTGTGATGAATGGTGGGAGTTGAAGTCCAAAACACCTACCTGGAGGGCTGAAGTTGGCCCCTCATGAAGCCTCTTCAAGGCTTTAGATCCTGGCAGGCAGAAGGGGCAGGGAGAGCCATCCACTCCTCCTGCCCTGCCAGGATCTAAAGCATCAAAGAGTATTGTGGTGAGAAACCAACCTAATGTATAATAGAATGAATGCTACTGTAAGTGCCTAATATTATAAGTAATCCAACTGGTCATATACCTACATTCCATGCACATGCAATAATACAGCAGTAATAACAATGGGTATAAGAAGAGGTAAAATCCAAACCGAAGTATTCTGATTGTGCTCCCTCCTCAGCGGTGCAAACTGCAAAAGGCTCTTCTCTATGAGCCGAAAAACGAAAACCCGGGCACTGCTTTTGCTTCCTGGGTGCAAACACATACATATCCTTGGGGGGGGGGGGGATTTGCTGCAGAATCTTCTCTATGAGCCCGGATTCTGCAGCAAATCCCCCAAAGAATATGTATGTGTGTGCACCCAGGCAGCAAACGCTGTGCCCGGGTTTTGGCTTTTCCCGGCTCAGAGAAGAGCGTTTGCAGTTTGCACCGCTTGAGGAGGGACCACAGTCAGAATACTTCGGTTTGAATTTTACCTCTTCTTATTCCCATTGTTATTACTGCTGTATTATTGCATGTGCATGGAATGTAGGTATATGACCAGTTGGATTACTTATAATATTAGGCACTTACAGTAGCATTCATTCTATGATACATTAGGTTGGTTTCTCACCCCAATACTCTTTGATGCTTTAGATCCTGGCAGGGCAGGAGGAGTGGACGCCTCCCTGCCCCTTCTGCCTGCCAGGATCTAAAGCCTTGAAGAGGCTTCATGAGGGGCCAACTTCAGCCCTCCAGGTGTTTTGGACTTCAACTCCCACCATTCCTCACAGCCTCAGGCCTCTTCCTTTTCCTCTCAGCCTGGGCAAACTTGGGCCCTCGCTCCCTCGGGATCGGGGTGAGAGAGAGGCAGCGAGGAGCGAGGGGGCTCCTCCTCCTCCTTTTTTGCTGCTTCCAAGAATAGAATACCCCCTCCCTCCCTCCTTCCCTCCCTCCTTCCTATTTGGAGAGTCCCATCTAGAATTCAGTGTGATTTATTCAAGTTTTGGCCTACAACTCCCAGAAATCCCAGCCAATTTACCAGCTGTTAGGATTTCTGGGAGTTGTAGGCCAAAACCATCTGGAATGCGCATTCGCTGGCATACGAACTACTAACGAATTTCGTTAGTAATTAAGTTACATTTTAGAAATTTTTGGAATTTTTTTTGTAAGTCTTTCTTTTACTAATCAAAAAAATCCACCACCCACCCCCATTTGATTTTAGAATCGCCATTTTTGGGTTCGAAACCATGCCTAATACAGAGTGTCATCGTTTCACAGCCTCTGTGGTGTCCGAGTGTCTTAGATGCAGTGGCTTGATTTCTCTGTAGGATTCGGTGGAAGGATTGTGTGGAGGGGGAAAGAAAAAGCCCGACTCTCCCCAACGCAGGGTTATAACAACAGTCGTGACCTCAACTCAGGGCATTACTTGGGAAATTAATGATCAGTTGGGGTTAATGTGCCAAACCAATTCTCCCGACTGGCCATTAATTTAAACGGAAGGCCGAGAGAGTCGGCTAAGACTTTCCAAGTATACAATGAGTACATTGGTGAGTTCAGAGTCGACGTTGTGGGTGCCCCCTCCTCTTGTTGAAATTCCTGGCTAGGGATGCATGGACCTGTCTGCTCCTGGACAGCATCACGTTTGCATGGGTTTTAGTGAAAGAAGGAATGAAAGAAAGAGGTCGAGAAGGAAGAAAGGAGAGAAAGGGGAAGAAAAAGGGGGAAAGGAATAGGTAGGTACCCCTCTTTCATAATAGTCCAGATATCTACCTCTACTTTGAAAATTCTTACTATCAGCCACAGCAACGCGTGGCAGGGCACAGCTAGTGCATTAGAAATGTATCCCCAATTCGCTTATCTCTATCTCTATACCTTTATAAAGCGGCAGAATGACGGGACACTTCAGACCTGGCTCTGCAAAAGGCACGCTCAGGACTCTGGGAAGGAAGAGAAGGCGGAAGGAAGGAAGGAAGGAAGGAAGGAAGGAAGGGGGAAAGAAAGGAAGAAAGACAGAGGAAATAAAGGAGGGGGAGAGGAAGAAAGAAAAGGAGAACAAACTATGGAAAAGGAAGAAAAGAAAAGCAGGAGAGAGACAAGAAGGGGAAAAGAAGGAAATGGGAAGGAAGGAAAGGAAAGGGTGGGGAAAAGAAAGAAGGAAATGGGAAGGGAGGAAAGGAAAGGGTGGGGAAAAGAAAGGAAAGGAAGTGAGGAAAAAGTAAAATAATGAAGGGAAAAGAAGAAAAGAAAGAAGGAGAGAGAGGGAAGTGAAAAGAAAGGAAGGAGAAGGAAAGGAAGACTTGGGGAAAAAGAATAGAAGAGGAAGGAAGGAAGGAAGAGGGAGGGAAAAGGAAGGAGAGAGGGAGAAGGAAAGGGTGAAGGGGAAAAGAAAGGAAGGAAAGAGGAAGGAAGAGGGAGAATGGAGGAAAGAAGGAAGGGGAGAATGGGGAAAGAATGAAAGAAAAAGAAAGGAAGGAAGGAAGACGGAGGGAAGAGGAAGGAGAGAAAGAGAAGGAAAGGGTGAAGGGGGGAGAAAGAAAGGAAGGAAGAGGAAGGAAGGAAGAGGGAGAATGGAGGAAAGAAGGAAGGGGAGAGAGGGAGGGAAAAGGAAGGAGAGAATGAAAGAATGGAAGAGGAAGGGAGGAACAAAGAGGGAGGGAGGAAAGAAGGTAGGGAGAGAGGTAGGAAAAAGAATGAAAGAAAAAGAAAGAGAAAGGAAGGAAGGGGGAGGAGAGCGTGGGGCCAAGGCGGGCCTTGGTGTTGACGTCGGCGAGGCAGTCTTTCCGGAAGGCGTTGAAGAGGCAGCGGCTCTTGAGCTGCCTGACGATGAGGGCGATGAGCTGGGCGTCCCCCGGGGGCAGCGAGGCTGGGTCCGTAGCACCAGGACCAGGCCCGCCTCCGCCGCCTCCGCCGCCTCCTCCGAGGCCCGTGGCGGAGGACGAAAAGTAAGATGAGGATGAGGTGCCGCCGCCAGGCTCTGCCATCCCTGCGAAGAGGGCGCAGAGCCACGAGAGCAGCGCAGGATGAGGAAGAGGCGGTGAGGGCGGTGAGGAAGCGGCAGTCGTGGCGCATTTGCGTCACTCCTCCCCGCTGCATGCTGGGAAACCGAGGCCCGGGCTGCTCTGGAGAGCCAGATGCAATCATGAGAAGAGCCACACCTGGCTCCCGAGCCATAGGTTCCCTACCCTGCTATACATGAATGAATGAATACATAAAATTGTTCTAGTTCTATGCTGAGCGGAGATCCTTGGATGTCGAGTGGGATTGTAGTTGCTGGGCATCTTTAAGTCATTTCCTGTCTATGACAATCCAAAGGTGAACCTATCCAGGGGCGGCCCGACCTAATTTGGGGAGTGTGAAGAAATTTTGTCGCCCCACCGCATCACTCACCGCCGCCGCCACGCCCACACCGCCGCCGCCACACCGCCGCTGCCCCCGCCGGCCCCTTCAGCACCTCCGCGGCGCACCTTTCTGCCGGCCGCGCATGCGCAGGAGCACCTACAGGCGCTATAGCACCTGTAGGTGTGTCTGCGCACGCGCGAATGGCCAAGCACGCGCACTCGCTCCCAAGCGCGCCTGCTGCTTTGGAGCCAGCGCGCATGCGTGCAGTGCAGGTTTTGCGCATGCGGCGCTGGCTCCAAAGCGGCAGGCGCTTGGGAGCGAGTGCGGCGTGCGTACATTCGCGCGTGCGCGAGAAAGCGTCTACACGGCGGTGGGGGCGCGGAGTCAGCGCGGCGGCGCCCCTCCCAGCCGGTGGTGCCCCTCTCAGCCGATGGTGCTCTACGCGACCGCGCAGGTTGTGGAATCGCTGGGGCCGCCCCTGAACCTATCACAGTGTTTTCTTGGTCAGATGTATTTGCCTTGCATTTCCTCTAAAGCGGTGCTTCCCAAACAGTGTGCTGTGGCACACTAGTGTTCCGTGAGCGATCATCAGGTGTGCCATGGGAAATGGGAACCTCCAATCCCCTTTCTTCCCCCTCCTGCCGAACACTTTTCCTTCTCCACTCGGGCTCCCTTCTTCCCAGCCTTGCTCTGCTCGGTTTGCCTCGCTTTGCTCTGCGCAGTAGCGCCCCGCACGGTCGTTTTCCTCCCTCCCCTCCCCTCCTGAACATGCTCACGTTGCCCCCCTCGGATCAAAATGGCGGCAGAAGCGGCAGTGTAGAAGAAAAACGTATGTGTTGGGCAGGAGGGGGAAGAAAGGGCGCGAAGGGGGAGGAAAAAGTCTCTGTCGAAAGCTGGCATGGGCAAACTTGGACCTTCCAGGTGTTTTGGACTCCAACTTGAAACTAAATCCAGACAAGACAGAGGTCCTCCTGGTCAGTCATAAGGCCGAACAGGGCATAGGGTTACAGCCTGTGTTGGATGGGGTTACACTCCCCCTGAAGACGCAGGTTCGCAGCTTGGGAGTGATCCTGGACTCATCGCTGAGCCTGGAACCCCAGGTCTCGGCGGTGGCCGGGGGAGCTTTTGCACAGTTGAGACTCGTGCGCCAGCTGCACCCGTACCGTGGGAAGGGCATACCACCCCTGTTGTGTCAGCTCCACTGGCTGCCTGTCAATTCCGGGCTCATTTCAAAGTGCTGGTTTTGACCTTTAAAGCTCTATACGGTTCTGGCCCAGCTTACTTGTCCGAACGCATCAGCCGCTACGTCCCACCTCGCAATCTAAGATCATCCGGGGAGGCCCTGCTCTCGCTTCCGCCGACTTCTCAAATGCGGCTGGTGGGGACGAGGACAGGGCCTTCTCGGCGGTGGCTCCCCGCCTGTGGAATGCGCTCCCTATGGAGGGTACGGTCCACCTCATCCCTCCTGGCATTCAGGAAAAAGGTAAAATCCTGGCTTTGGGACCAGGCGTTTGCACACCAGCACTAGGCAGCATGTTAGACGGGGATTTTAATGGAAATGGATGAAGAGGGCCAATGTTTTTATGGAGTGAATATTGTTTTTAACTTGGAATGACTGTGTATGTTGCTGATGGAACTGTATTTTAATGTGTTTTATGTATTTTAATTGTTGTGGGGTTTTGGGGTTTTATACTGTATGATGTGGCATCGAGTTGTGCCGTACTCTAAGCGCTCTGAGTCCCCCTCAGGGGTTGAGAAGAGCGGGGGTAAATTACCGGAAATAAATAAATAAATAAATAAGCTCCCACCATTCCTAGCAGCCTCAGGCCCTTTCCTCTGCCCCCCCAGCCACTTAAGCAGGAAAGGGCCTCAGGCTGTTAGGAATGGTGTGGGAAGTCCAAAGCACCCAGAGGGGCCGAAGTTTTCCCATGCCTGTTTTAGGGACCTTGAAGTGGTGAGCCGCCTTCCAACATTGTGATTCTGGATAGAAAACAAACAACAACATAACATTGTTTGAGTCCACAGTGCTGTCTGGGTGTAGGTAAACTACAACTTCCAAGCTCAAGGTCAATTTCCAATGAGAGTTCAATAGGCCAAGTTTGGTTCAATTCCATTGTTGCAAGAGTTCAGGATGCTCTTTGATTGTGTGCAGGGCCGTAGCCAGGATTTTGATTCAGGGGAGGGCTGAGTTTGGTTCGGAGGGGGCTGAGACTGGGTGGAAGAGGGTCTATCCTAGCAGCCTTTTGTATTGTTATCCCAATAACCCCATTAATGTGGGATAGAATGAGCATGGTGATCAGATCATGATATGAATAAACATAACAGTTTAAATAATGTACCAGTAAGGCCTTTTCGCGGACCACCCTGAGAATTTCTGAAGCCCCCTGGCTACATGCCTGATTGTGTGATAACTATAAATCCCAGAAACTGTAACTCCCAAATGTCAAGGTCTATTTTCCCCCAAACTCCATCTGTGTGGTTCGCATTTGGGCATATTGAGTATTCATGCCAAGTTT
>JARBWK010000890.1:0-23416 GCA_030556195.1 Anolis apletophallus
CCATTGACTTGCTAGTCAGATTGTTTGAGGAGGATTGTGTGGCAGAATGAAAATCATGTGTAGTTCAAATATTTACCAATCCACACACTGTCTTGCTAGAGAAAATATATTTATTTTATTTTAATTTACATCATTTATATTCCGCCCTTCTCACCCCATGGGGGACTCAGGGCGGATAACAATGTACATATACAGGCAAACATTCAATGCCATAGACACACAACATATATAGACAGAGACACTCGGAGGCTATTTAACATTCCAGCTTCTGGCCACCAGGGGAGCTGTTGCATTCCTTCATTCTTTGCATACTTCCTGGAGATTTTATAGCCTCATAAATCAGTTAAATTAGCCTCCCCACAACGTGGTACCTATATTTCCTACTTGACAGATGCAACTGTCTTTCAGGTTGCAAAGGTCGATAACAAACTACACAATTTGGTCGAGAGCTCACCCCGACTGGGGCAGGCTTCGAACTCATGACATTCCAGTCAGTAGTGATCTTAATGCAGCTGACTCCCAGCCAGCTGCGCCACAGTCCCAGTGTCATATGTTATATGATATGCCTTACAGATGATCAGTAAAGAATAAGGTGTTTACTCTTTGTTATGCAGAGCAACATATATAGTTATGTGAACAGTTGCATTGATTCACACAATGTCCTTTGGTATCCATGTAAAAGATTTTCTTCCAGCAGCCCAGAAGCAAACTGTCTTGGTAAGCTCCTGCACAGAAAACCTAAAAATGTGACTGTTGCAAAAACTCCCAGGCTCAGCTAGCTTCTCGGGTGTAGCCCAATCAATCAGCTTTGTGCTTTGCATTTTCCGGTTAACACACTTGCCAACTAATTTTTACATGCTCCAGCAAATTGTTCCATTAGGATTTTGGTTGTACCATTGACTGGAAAGGGGGAGAGATGGTCCCAGTCAGCAGAAGTCATGGAACGATTTTCAACCAGATACCATCTGTCACCCATCAACCACCAAAAAGATTACACTATGTAACATAATTTTTGTTCCTAGGTGATAAAATTCCTAAATTTCCGCTTTGAGTACCCCCAGGAGTGAGAAAGGCAGTATATAAATACTGTAAATAATCATAAAAACATTGAAAATTGCCAAAACTTTGTTTGTATGGGTGCCATAGCTGTTGCACTCTAGTTGTGGATCACCTTTTCACCCAGCACCACACAGAGTCCAGAATTACCGTATTTTCTGGCGTATAAGACTACCCAAGAAAATCTTCTCAAAAGTCAGGGGTCGTCTTATACGCCGGGAGTCGTCTTACAGAGCGGGTACTGAAACTTCCAATCCGGATAGGAGAATCTGTGGTTGCCACATATGGTGGGGTGGGGTGCTCAAAAAATGGCAGTGGCCGTGCTCCTGCCATATGCAGCGACTGTATGAAAGCATTAAGGACGGCGCTGTACAAGTACGGTAGAAGAAAATCAATTCAGCATGATTTGTGGACTTAATGCGGTCCCGATGGTGAGGTGAAGGAGCACCTCACCGGGAAGGTGTAAGTGAAGGGCGGAGGATGGGCAGGAGATGTCACTGCCATGGTTCATTATTGGCTGCTATTTCCCAACTGATGTCAGGTGGTGCTATACCGGCTAAACAGTATAATTTCTCCAGTGGTGTTGGGCGTAGACATCCTGTGATAATGTGGCCTGTCTCTTTAAGAGCCACATCCACCATTTTATCGTGGTGAGATGTGTTCCACACTGGGCATGCGTACTCAGCAGCAGAGTAGCAAAGCGCAAGGGCAGATGTCTTCACTGTACCTTCACCAGCGCCTCCTTGTTGCTTGGGAGAGGCTTGCGTACCCTAATGAAGTTGCTATGCTGTGCTGGTGGTGGCATAATAGCCACTGGTAGGGCCTCCAATGCCAGACAGGTCACAACCAAAGGGTCTGACAAAGAGTGTCAAGGGGCAGGATGGGCTCTCTAGCCCAGTGTTTCTCAACCAGTGTGCCGAGGCACACTAGTGTGCCGTGAGCAATCATCAGGTGTGCCGTGGGAAATTGGAGCCTCCAGAAAAGAGGGGGGGGGGAAGAGTCTAGTGTGTTGAAGTATAAAACCCCAAGAAACCTACCTCGATAAAGGCACAAAATTACAAACACCCCCTCCCCACCCATTGTCTACTTGGTCTCTCCTCTCCATGCATTGGGAAGACCCGCCTCCCTTTCCCCAAGTAGAGACCTCCTCTTGCCTCCTGGGGTTCTGTGGGAAGTTTGGCCCAGTTCTATCATTGGTGGGGTTCAGAATGCTCTTTGATTGCAGGGGAACTATAAATCCCAGCAACTACAACTCCCAAATCTCAAGGTCTATTTCCCCTGAACTCCATCTGTGTTCATATTTGGGCATATTGAGTATTCATACCAAGTTGGGTCCTGATCCAACATTGTTTGAGTCCACAGTGCTCTCTGGATATAGGTGAACTACAACTCCAAAACTCAAGGTCAATGCCCACCAAACTCTTATAGTATTTTCTCTTGTGCGGTAAAGCTACGTTCAAATCAACCGGCTGGACAGGGTGGACCCTCTCTTAAAGATCCCACCGCTGCCGCCAATATGTGACCACTCCACTTCTTGACCGGCCTCAGACTGGACAATCTTTCTATGTCCACACTGCTGACCTCCAATCCAAGGAAACCTCGAAGTTACCTCAGCAACTTCACGTTTATTGGCAGGGTACTGTCTCACCCCTTCACCATTTAACTGACTGGAGTTTTAAAACTTCTCAGTGACCACTTGACCACGCTGCCACCATTTATCCGGCTGACCACTGACTTTGAGGGCCACCACCAATAAAAGAATCAGGAGAGGTGTTTTCCTTTTAAGATGCAAACAATTTATTTTGACACAAATGGGTACAATCTTGGTTGGTTTCAAACTTCCTTAGAGGCACAACTTTTTCTGTTACATAACACAATGGGGACCTATTATAGGGTTTCCACTAAACCTCTATAAACCCCTGCAACTTTAACTAGGGTCTCTATACCCTTTAACTGGACTGCTCACTAGCAGACCTTAAGACACACACTAACACTGGACCGTTCTCTTTCAGTCCTTAGGACACTCTCCACTAGAACATAACTCCTCCCCTCTCATTTGGCAGTTGGCTTCCCCGCTTTTCCAACTGTAGAATTCAAACCTGAACATTCTACTAGCCTCTAGCCCTGGTTGCCATGGCGACAGCTCTTCTAAGCTTCTGCCATGCCTCCCTTCTGTTTCACCCACAGAAACAAACCATAGAACATTCAAAACAACATACATTTTAACACATGTCACACAACATTTACACACAAATAATCAACATCATTACATTACCTTCCTTCCTCCCGAAATTATTTTTAATTCTCTCTGTCCAGAGTGAATTAAAAATAATGCCGTTAGCAAGACATTATATAATCTTATACATTTCACATATACATTTATACTTACATAACTATATACAAACCATATCCATTCTGTAATCTGAATTTAAGTAACTCGATAAAGAGTCAGCTACTACATTCGATTTGCCTTTCACATGCACTACCTTAAAATCGTAGTCTTGCAAGAGTAAACTCCATCTTAAGAGTTTGTTGTTAGTACCCTTAACATTACTCAGCCATTTTAATGGCGCATGATCCGTCTGCAAAACAAACTTCCTGCCCCACAGATATGGTCTCAGTTTTTGAATCGACCACACTATGGCGAGACATTCTTTCTCGATGGTAGAAAGACTACTTTCTCTCGCCAATAGCTTTTACTTAAAAACATTACAGGATGCTTTTCCCCATCCTCGTCAGCTTGACTTAAAACCGCTCCCAAACCTGTTTCTGATGCGTCGCACGTTAATATAAATGGACGATCAAAATCTGGAGCTTTCAACACTGACTGTGATGTTATGGTCTGTTTTAACTTGTCCATTGACTCCTGACATTGTGGTGTCCACACTACAACATTTGGACATGCCTTCTTGGTTAAGCCTGTCAATGGAGTCGCCAATTCGCTAAAATTTGGGATAAACCTTCGATAATAACTGGCTAATCCCAAAAGGACCGAACCTGTTTTTGGTTTTGGGTATCGGCCACTTGTGTATCGCCTCCACCTTAGTAGGTTCTGGACCAATCATACCACTTACCACCATGTGTCCTAGGTACTTGGACATTCGATTCCCTAAACGACACTTGGGTGCTTTTACTGTTAACCCTGCTTCTTTCAGTCGAAACAGCACCTGGTCTAGATGTTGTAGGTGTTCTTCCCAGGTATTGCTAAATACACCTATGTCGTCCATGTATGCCACACAGAAGTTACTCATACCCCGAGTATCTTATCTACTAATCGTTGGAAAGTGGCTGGGCTGTTTTTAAGTCCAAATGGTAAGACATTGAACTGATGTAACCCTTTATGGGTTCTAAAGGCCGTTTTCTCCCGGTCTCTGGGATCCATTGGTATCTGCCAAAAACCCTTGGTGAGATCTAGGCTACTGATGTAATTGGCTCTCCCCATTTTTTTTCTAACAGGTCGTCTAACCTTGGCATAGGGTATGTATCGGTTTGCGTCACCTCGTTTAACCGTCTATAATCAACACAAAACCTTATTGTGTTATCTGGTTTTTGAACTAACACGACGGGTGATGCCCAAGGACTACTGGATGGTTCTATAATCCCCATATCCAGCATTTCCTGAACTTCTCTATCAACACACTCCACGAGTTCCCTGTGACTCGATAGGGAGTAGAAGCAATGGGTAAGGCGTCTCCTGTTATAATTTGATGTTGCACCCTTCTACTCTTCCCGGTAAACCGAAAACAAATTTTTATACTTATGGAGCAGTTCTCTAAGTTGCTCCTGCTGTTTGCAAGTCAGCCCTTCATCAAGCTTTACCTGACTCACACTCTTGTCAGCCTTCCTATTCCCTTCCCAGAAATGAAACGATCCATTTACACCTTCATTAACTATTATACATACATCTACTGATCTTTCAACATAAGGTTTAAGCGAGTTAACATGCACCAGTTTTTCCAGTCCTGATTGTAATTCTTGTATCAAGTAGTTAACTCTGCTGGCACGCTTAACAACTGTCCATGGTCCTGTCCATTTCAATTGAAGTTTGTTGACTCTTTCCGGGATCAAATATAGTACTTTATCACCAACGTCGAAGGATCTCTCTCGGGCTGATTGATCATACCAGGTCTTCTGTTTCTGCTGTGCTGCTGCAAGGTTGTCTTGAGCGATAACTCTTGCCATCTCCATCGTCTCCCGTAAACTCTGTAGATACCGACTCACTGGAACTGGCTCTGCAACCGAGGAAGTCTCCCAGTGCTCTCTCACTAGATCCAGCGGACCTCTCGCCTTCCTTCCAAAGAGTAACTCGAAAGGGCTGTATCCTGTACTGCCTTGTGGAGTCTCTCTGCATGCAAACAGGAGTTGCTGTAGTTTCTCATCCCAATCGGCTGGATGTTGTTGAGTGTACGCCTTGATCATTCTTACTAAGGTCTTATTTAGGTTTTCCACAAGACCATTAGTTTGTGGATGGTAAGCAGACGATGTCAGATGTTTAATTCCACACATCTCCAACAGTCTTTCCATCAGTCTTGACGTAAACTGGGTTCCCAAACCGAAATCAGTTCTTTGGGATATCCTGTTCTTCCCCATATAGACAACAAGGCGTTCGCTACTGTGGTTGTATCAATATTAGTCAACGCCACTGCTTCTGGGTACCTCGTGGCATAGTCCATCAAAGTAAGGATATACCGACGTCCCCTACTACGACTTGCCTTTGGTAAGGGTCCCACAATATCGATCCCCACACGATAAAATGGTTCTCCAATTAGTGGCATAGGAATTAGGGGAACCTTGGTCTTGTCTTTTCCTGTTCGACACGCTGACATGTATCACACGATTGACAAAACTCTTTAATGTGCTGATACATATTGGGCCAAAAGAAATTTCTGGTGATGCGCTGTGTGGTGCGTCGAATTCCCATATGGCCACCTTGTGTGCTTGCGTGTGCCAAATTCATAAGTTGTTCCCTATAAGCTTGGGGCACAACTATTTGTGTACAAGAACTAGTTCCTCCTGGAGACTTTACACACATGGTCTCTCTATACAACACTCGTCCTTTAACTACAAATCTTGAAGGATTTTCTTTTGATAAGACTTTCGTCTCATCCTGAGCCGCAGTAAATAAAGATCTCAGTGTTTCATCTGCCTTTTGCTCATTAGCAATATCCTCTTCTCCTGCTCCTGTTTTCACTAACTCTATTATATTTGAACTTGTCTCAGGATTTTCTTCAGGGATAATATCAACTGGTAAACAAGAAACATCTTGCTGTTTAACTGGACCTTCAGTTAACTCATCATCTCTTGTTAAATACTTGATCTTCCTTACAATATCATTCCCCAGCAGACAATCAAAAGGAATGTCCTCATATATTGCAAAATCCCAAAATCCTTTCCAATTCTTATATTGGATTGGCAAAGACACAACGTCGCACAACACTGCCCCTACTCCTTTTAGTCTAAGCTGAGACACAGGTTTTCTGAATGCCTCTGGCACATGTTCAGGGCGAATCACACAGACCTCCGATCCGGTGTCTCTCCATCCTAATATTTCGTTTTGACCTACTTGAAGTGGTTCAAAGTAGTCATCTCTATCTGTGTCCAACATAACAAAAAGGCATTGTTTTTCTAAGGGATTATGTACTTGCATTGGTTCCGAAGAACTCTTTCCTTTATTAGACTCAAGCCCCTTCTCAAAACTCTTTTCTAATATTGAGTTATACATAAGGAAGATTTTTCCTTGCTATGTAGATAACATTGTGCTTTCATATGTCCAAACTTGCCGCATGAAAAACACATTCTCTTAGCCATATCAAAGCTTGGACGATTTCCACTACTGAGGGAGCCATCTCTGAGGTAATTTTTCTCCTCAGGCCTTCTGTAGCGTACTCTCCTGCAGCATTTTTAGCCTCTTGATACTGTGGCAACACTTTGTATGGTTTCTTGAAACAATGTTTCTCCACTGGTTTGTAGCCTTCAGCCTTACAAACTCCTTCTCTCAATGTCACCATCTTATCCACCATAAGAGCTGCTTGACTGGGTGTTTCAGGATTCCTTTCTTGAACTAACCATTTATACTCTGAGGGAACATTTTGATAAAACTGTTCCAGGATCATCAGATCCTTAAGTTGCTGAAAACTGGTAATTTGAGCACCTTTTAACCAACTATCGAAATACTGGCTTTGCTTTGATGCTAGCTGACAGAAACTTTCGGTTTTCTCCTTTTTCAAGGACCTGAACTTAACTCTGTAATGTTCTGGCGTCAACTGAAGCTTCTGTTGGACCTGTTGTTTAAACTTCTGGTAAACCTTGTGGTCCTGTTCTGCCATATCGCTATAAATCTCCAGCAACTGTCCGCAGATCTGTGGTCGTAAATATGTCATCCATCTCTCCTCTTCAATTTCAAAATCATAGCAACATCTTTCAAAAGAAACCAAAAATTTCTCCACACTATCCCCTTTTACATACTTCGGGAATCTCCTCAGGAGTTGGTCTATAGAACCTTCTGCCTGCACCTCTTGAACTGGCCTGGCACGCTGAGAGGCATTCCCTCTCTCAGACTCCAACCTGGCTATTTCTCTTTGCAACTCTCTCTCCTTTTCTCTCTCTTCTCTTTCCTTCTCTTCTCTTTCTCTTTGCATCTCTCTCTCCTTTTCTTCTCTTTCTCTTCGCCTCTCTCTCTCCTTTTCTTTCTCTTCTCTTTGCATCTCAAGTTTCATCACCTCAAGCCTAAACCGGTATTCTCCAGACATTTTACTTGACTCTGATTCTGAAATTTCAGAGTCTTCTCCTTCCTGCAGAACCTCAGGCTGCCCTGCTTCCTCCAAAGCCCTCGTTTGTCTCCTGGTGGTCATTTTGCCGAACTTTTACCTCAGAACTTTAAACTAAACTATTAAAGTTCCTACTACCACACGACTTTGGTCAGTAAACTGAGAAATTAAACAAATTCCTCTGGTAGCCTTGCTTTCGCACTGGATCAGTTTTCTTACGATCCCACCGCTCTGCCGCCAATATGCGGTGAAGCTACGTTCAAATCAACCGGCTGGACAGGGTGGACCCTCTCTTAAAGATCCCACCGCTGCCGCCAATATGTGACCACTCCACTTCTTGACCGGCCTCAGACTGGACAATCTTTCTATGTCCACACTGCTGACCTCCAATCCAGGAAACCTCGAAGTTACCTCAGCAACTTCACGTTTATTGGCAGGCTTCACCATTTAACTGACTGGAGTTTTAAAACTTCTCAGTGACCACTTGACCACGCTGCCACCATTTATCCGGCTGACCACTGACTTTGAGGGCCACCACCAATAAAAGAATCAGGAGAGGTGTTTTCCTTTTAAGATGCAAACAATTTATTTTGACACAAATGGGTACAATCTTGGTTGGTTTCAAACTTCCTTAGAGGCACAACTTTTTCTGTTACATAACACAATGGGGACCTATTATAGGGTTTCCACTAAACCTCTATAAACCCCTGCAACTTTAACTAGGGTCTCTATACCCTTTAACTGGACTGCTCACTAGCAGACCTTAAGACACACACTAACACTGGACCGTTCTCTTTCAGTCCTTAGGACACTCTCCACTAGAACATAACTCCTCCCCCTCTCATTTGGCAGTTGGCTTCCCGCTCTTTTCCAACTGTAGAATTCAAACCTGAACATTCTACTAGCCTCTAGCCCTGGTTGCCATGGCGACAGCTCTTCTAAGCTTCTGCCATGCCTCCTTCTGTTTCACCCACAGAAACAAACCATAGAACATTCAAAACAACATACATTTTAACACATGTCACACAACATTTTCACACAAATAATCAACATCATTACATCTTGGTTATGGGAGTTCTGTGTGGGAAGTTTGTGCACGCCTTCCGGAATACAACTAAGTCTGTAAGGACACGGACTCCGGGAGGAGTCCATTTAACAATCAGTTAAAAATACATATAAGATAAAATGCATATAAAACCATTCACAAGGATAAAATCATATCCAATTCAATAACTTTAGTCATAACCAGTCTCAGCCATCACTCTGCAAATGCCTCATTCCACAACCAGGATTTCACGAGCTTCCTGAAAGTCAGGAGGGAGAGGGCAGATCTAATTTCATTCGGGAGAGAAGCCAGGGGGCCACCACAGAAAAGGCCCTGTCTCGTCCCCACCAAACGCGTCTGCGAAAGTGGTGGGACCGAGAGCAGGGCCTCTCAGGAATACCTTAACACTCTTATTTATTTATTTATTTATTATTCGGGCTTCTATGCCGCCGACTCCCTGAGGCTCGCGGCGGCTTACAGGAGCCGAAGGGCACAGTGAAATACAGGCAATAAGCAGTTAAAAACAATTAAAAACAACAGCAGTATAGTAATTAATAACACAGTTAACACAATGAACAGCACATCATCCTCAGATGTTTATAATCTTTCAAGATGGCCGCGTCGAGCAGCAGCTCGAAGGTTGAGCTCCGCCGGGCCCTTGGAAACTCTTCCTATGGAACTGGACCATTGGTGAGATTGACTACCCCGGACAAGGGGGGTGCCCCCCAGAACCTCAGGGTACTCCCGTGGTCCTTGGGGGGACCACCGGTGGGTCCCGTGCCCCCGTTAGAAGCCCTGCAACTGGAGGCGGAGGCCATTCTGGAGGTCGGCCTGGAGTCTGCCATATCAGCTAGGCTACGAGCAACCTCTGGAACTGCCAGCCTGTTGGAGAGGACTGCGCACGGGTCTAGCCTTGGGAACTACCCGCCTTGGTCCCCGGTCCCCTGGCCGGGCCTAGGAGCGGACACGGAACCAGGGTGGCCAGCACTGGAGCCAGCACTGGAGCCTCCCACCCTCCCCGCCATTCAGTGGGTGGGCGCCGTCCTCACACCCAACACCCACTTGCCATTCAGGGGGTGACTGTTGACCCCTCACCTGACCCTCTACCTGACAGAGCCGATAGAGCCCGGGATGGGCTACAGGACCTGCAGGACGTCATCCAACAGCTCACCTCCCTCCTTCCCATCCTGGGCCGGCTGCTCGAGCATCTAGCCGCCCGGCTGGAGAGTAGGCCCGAGACAGGCCATGGAGGGCGGTGAGGCGAGCAGCTGAGGAGGCGGCGGAGAGAGTGGAGCGCAGCGGAGAGGGAGAGCAACTGCCAGGAGAGCTGGACCCCCGCGGTCCCATGGTTTTGGGGCCTGCTGGTCGGGTCACCTCTCCTCCGAGTCCCACTGCCGAGCCTGTCGAGGAAAGCCTGCCATTGAGGAGGCCCCTGGCTACAGCTGAGGCGGCGGGTGAGGCTTCGTGGAACACTTGGTGGAGTCCCTGGAGGCGCTGGGACATGGTCCCCCAGCTGGAAGGAACGGGCGGTGGCCGGGACCACCAAGATGGCGACCGGCCTAGCTTGCTCGGCGTCCTCCGCCCCGCCCCACCTCTGCTGGACTCCTCAGCCCCGCCCCTCCTGCTCCAGCACACCCGTCATCATCGGGCGCCTGGCGGCGGCGCCAGAGGCTCCTGACATCTCTCGGGTCCTGGCAAGAGCCCCAGGGGCTCGGCCCCGCCGCCGGGCCCGCCGCCTATCTCCGGTGCCCCGGGGACCCCTGCTGGGACCGCCGCCTGCCCCGTCACCGACCCGTGACCGGGATGAGATTGGCGGCACAGCCCATGGGGAGCCAGCCCAGAGGACAGCCAGACCGGAGGATGATACGGTGAGTGGCCATCCGGATCAGAGACCACACCGCCGCCCGGAGGAGCGCCGCCGCCCGGCTGAGGACCTTTAGCCCCTCTCCCTTAAACCCCCTAGAGACCTCCTGCGTCGGGCGGCCAGCCCCCTGGACCCCCAGATGCCCGGCTGGTCAACAGAAGGGAAGAGGTCGGTCAGCGAACAGCTGGGGGAGGCCTCCGCACCGAGCCCAGGCCGAGGCAGATCTTTCGCTCAAGGACCTTTTGGGGCCCAGGCGCTGGGCATAACCTCCGGCTATTCCCGAAGCCGCGGAACACTACTGACCCACCATGCTTGTCCCTATCGGCTGGGCCACGGGGCCGAAGGAGGCCGGCCTCCATTCTGTCTCCTTGGCCGGCAGGGGTGCCTCTCTTCGCGCCCCCCTCCCTCCCTCCCTTTGATGGTCCGATGGGTCCAGTTTAGGCCCCTACCACCTGTTGCCGCCTGAACTCTGACTTTGCCCCATTTCCCCCATCCCCTATGTTGTGTCTGTCCAGTTTGTCCTTTAATTTGTATTGTGTTTTCTTGACTCTGTAAGCCGCTGCGAGCCGTATGGAGTTGGCGACATATAAGTCTAAGGAAATAAATAATAAATAGAAGAACGAATAGATGGCGGGGCATGGGCAGGACTTACTCACCAAAGGCCTGCTTAAACAGGTATGTTTTACAGGCCCGTCTAAACGGGAGCAAGTCCTTCATAGCCCGAGTTCCGGCCGGGAGGGCGTTCCACAGCGTAGGTGCTATGACAGAGAACGCCCTCCGGCGGGTAGCACTCAGCCTTGCGAGTTTAGCTGAAGGTATCTCCAGGAGATTGGAGTCCTCAGACCGAAGTGATCTCGGAGGGCAATATGGGGTGAGACGGTCCCTCAAATATGCTGGCTCCAGGCCATGTAAGGCCTTAAAGGTGAGGACCAACACTTTGAAGGTGATCCGGTGCTCAATTGGCAGCCAGTGCAGATCCTGCAAAACAGGTGTTATGTGGGCGCCAGCTGGCGTGCCAGACAGGAGCCGGGCGGCAGTGTTCTGCACTAGCCTGAGCTTCCGGGTAACCGACAGAGGAAGGCCAACGTAGAGCGCGTTGCAGTAATCCAGCCTTGAGATGACTGTGGCTTGGATCACCGTGGCCAGATCGTTCCGGGAGAGATAGGGGGCCAGCCTCCTTGCCTGTCGCAGGTGAAAAAAAGCGATCTTGCTGACCTTGCTGATCTTGATGGTTCATAGTGGAGAATATGTTCGGACAGTGAAATAATACTTTCAAACCAGGAACAGAAAAAAATGCACATTTTGTTACATAGTGTTATCTCATAGCAGCAACATTTACCAATGTTGAGCATCAAGCAAGGTGTTGGAGAATCCTAAAACACTTAATTTCAGAACAGAATATTTCTGAACTGAGCATTCAAGGCAACGCTACGTCCAGCAATGTGCACCGTGAAATTAAAAGCCTAGCTTCAAACGAAGTACTCCCAATACTCATGTTTTTGTCTTTTCGTCATCACATTATAATGTCTCCTTTGATGTTGGCGCATTTGCGTCCCTTCTCCTGTAACGGTAGCACATTTCCCAGGCGAAGGGAAATGAGGAAAACCGTGACAGGCGTGGGGGACCCAATTTTCCAAGATACGTGATTGTTTTGGCGTTTTGCTAATTTCTGTCACCACGGCTATGCTTTTTACTCACATTGTTTTACAGAGAAAAGAAAGTAGTTGCAAGGAAATCCAGACAAAAAAATATCTTTAAGACGTAAAAGACATTATGGATTTTTCGAGCTACCCAGATTTTTGAAAATTATTAAAGTGCAGCCCAATGACTCTGCTTATTGTTAAAGATTGGTGTAAGACACTCGAATTAACTTTAAAAAAATAATTACAATGTAATAAAACCTGTCTTTACTGGCTCATAAATTTGCCCTAGGAGTGTTCTGTGGCTCAGCATTGCTTCTCTATTGACGTTCATCCATTTCATAGGAAAGGGTTCAGAAACAGAAAAGCCCATTGCTTGTTGACATCCTTAGTCACTGAAAAAGCAAACTTCTCAGAGGATGGCAGCTAGTGATGGGGCAAGTATCGCCAGGGCCATCGCCCGAAAAAAATTGAGGTTTTTTATTTTTAGTAGCGAATCATGAAGAGTAGTTCCATAACACAAAATAATTTAAATAGTATGGTTCATTCTATATTTTATATAGGTAAAGGCTTTCACCTGACATTAAGTCCAGTCGTGTCCAACTCTGGGGGTTGGAGTTCACCTCCATTTCTAAGCAGAAGAGCCGGTTGTCCGTAGACACCTCCAAGGTCATATGGCCAGCATGGAGCGCCGTTACCTTCCCACCATAGTGGTACCTATTGATCTCACATTTGCATGCTTTCGAACTGCTAGGTTGGCAGAACTTGGGGCTAACAGCGGGAGCTCACCCCGCTCCCCAGATTCGAACCAGCAGTTTAACCCACTGCTCCACCGCGGGCTCCTTTTTATATATAGACTTAAGAAAATCAATTTAATTTTTGCTTCTCATAGACTTAGGATGGGGATTTGGTTAACCCTATTTTGGTTATAATTCTAATACAATATATAATTCATTCATTCATTCAATTAAATATTTGTTAATCGCCCTCCATCCCAGATGCTCCAGGTGATCTACATAAAGATACAGTATTAAAACAGACAATAATAAAATAAAATGGTATAATAAATTAAAATGGTATTATAATTGTTTTGGTATTATAGTAGTATTATATTTATTATATTATATATTTATTTATTTATTTATTTATTCGATTTTATATTCCGCCCCTCCCCGCAGGCTCGGGGCAGATCACAAAAAGCGAGCATACAGTAAAACATAGCACAACAGTAGAACACATCATAAAACATACAGTAAAAACAGTTGTACGTAGCACTGATGGTATAGTCTACGGTTCCTAACTGAGACAGGACAGACCCAATAGGATTTGAGGTTACCCGAATGCCAATCTGAAGAGGGCCGTTTGCATTCCTTTCCGAAGGGAGAAGTTCGGGAACCATTCGAGTGTGGTTAGGGAGCGAGTTCCAGAGTGCTGGAGCCGCCGCAGAGAAGGCTCTCTGTCTTGTACTGGACAAGTGACAGGAGCGGGACGATGGTATAACCAGCAAATTTTGCTCTTCCGGCGCAGTGATCTCGGGAACATGTATGGGGTAAGGCGGTCCCTCAGGTACACAGGCCCTAGACCGTGCAAGGCCTTAAAGGTTAAAACCAACACCTTGAAGCCAGTGCAGTTGCCGAAGGATGGGAGTAATATGCTCCCTCACTGGTGCTCCCACCAGTAGGCGAGCTGCAGCATTCTGCACCAGCTTGAGTTTCCGGATTGTCGACAAGGAAGGCCCACGTGAGGCGTTACAGTAGTCAGCCTCGAGATGACCGTCGCTTGGATCACCGTGGCCAGGTCAGCCCTGGACAGGTAGGGGGCCAGTCGCCTGGCCCGTCGTAGGTGAAAGAATGACGTCCTGCTGACCATGGAGACCTGGGCCTCCATGATCAGCAGGGGGTCCAATCTAACACCCAAGCTCTTAACCAAAGATGACGGGCTAAGCTGCTCGCCATCCAGGGCAGGCAACCGGCACTCATCCAGGCCACAAGATCTCCGTCTTCGACGGGTTCACCTTCAGCCAGCTGGCCCGCAGCCATCCAGTCACGGCTTCTAGGCAACGGTGGAAACAATCGGGTACGGTATCCGGCCTGCCGTCCATTCTCGGCAAAAGCTGGGTGTCATCCGCGTACTGATAACACTCCAGACCAAAGTCGCGGGCCAGCTGGGCCAGGGGGCGCATGTAAATGTTGAATAATAAGGGTGAGAGGATGGCCCCTGGGGACCCACGGCTTAATGGGAGCCTCCCGGAGACCTCCTCCCCCCCCCCTCCACACGCTGTCCCCGATCCTGAAGAAAGGAGGCCACCCATTTAAGGGCAGTCCCCCTGACTCCAGTCACGGCTAAGCGGTGGAATAACAGTACATGATCTACGGTATCAAACGCTGCTGTTAGATCTAACAAAACAAGCAGGGCTGATCCACCGTGGTCCAGCTGGCGGCGAAGTTGGTCTGTAATGGCGACAAGCACGGTCTCCGTCCCATGCCCGATACGGAAGCCGGACTGGAAGGGATCAAGTCCAGCTGTGTCTTCTAAGTACCGCTGATGATTGTATTATAAATTGTATTATAAATTATTATATTATATATTTTATTATTACAGTATTATATTTATTATACCATTTTCTTTTATTATATATTGTATTAGTATTATAATAGTATTATATTTATTACACCATTTTATTATATTATATATTGTATTATAGTATTACAATATTAACACAATATATAATAAAAGAAAAGGTATAAAATAAAATGATATATATTGTTTTGGTATTGTAGTAGTATTATATTTATTATTATATATTATATTGTATTTTGTATTAGTATTTTAGGTAGTATATTTATAATAATATATTAGTATATCATATTATTTTTATTTTTATGTATTTATTTATGTTATTTCTACCTTGCTCTTCTCACCCCCGCAGGGGGACTCAAGGCAGCTTACATGGCAACAATTCGATACCGTAGGGATACAATATAAAAAGATAAAAACATATGCAAAGCACAGATTAAAATACATTAATTACAATAACATTATCTACACAATCCAGAAAGCTACATCTATACAATCTATTGTATATTATTATATTATATTATATTATATATTGTCTTAGTATTTTAGTAGTATTGTTTGGGCTGGAAGTCAGCCTGAAGAACAAGTTCTCTACCAGCCCGCACCACAGGAAGAACACCATCATCCCCATGTCAGCATAGCAAGTCCGTTCAGCAGTTCACCTACTTGGGAAGCCTCATCTCTTCAGACGCCAAGATTGACAAAGAGATAGATCACAGATTAGCACGCAGGGCTGTCCAACTGCCGGCCCTGCAGGTGTTTTGGACTTCAACTCCCAGAAATTCTAGCCAGTTTACCAGCTGTTAGGATTTCTGGGATTTGAAGTCCAAAACACCTGCAGGGCTGGCAGTTGGACAGCCCTGAAAAGGCATATAGTGCATTTGGAAGGCTTCACAAAAGAGTCTGGAGCAACAAGCACCTGAGGCAAAGCACCAAAATCAGTGTGTACAGAGCTATCGTACTGTCTATTCTCCTTTATGGGTCTAAAACATGGGTCACCTATCGCCAACACCTACGACTCCTCGAGTGCTTTCATCAGCGCTGTCTTCGCACAATCCTAAATATACACTGGACCGACTATGTGACGAATGTTGCTGTCCTTGAGCAAGCAGGGATGACCAGCATTGAGGCCATGCTATTGAGAACACAGCTGCACTGGGCAGGGCACGTCTCTAGGATGGAGGACCACCGCCTCCCAAAGATAGTACTCTACGGTGAACTCGTCATGGGTCAGCGCAAGAGAGGCGCCCCAAAGAAGAGATATAAAGACTCCCTGAAACAACATCTCAGGCTCGGCCAGATTGATCACCAACAATGGTCCACCCTGGCCTCACATCGGGAGGCATGGAGACGCACTATCCACAATGCTGCGGCCTCTTTCGAGAAGACACGCCGAATGGGTCTCGAAGAGAAACGGCAACGCAGAAAGAACAGCAACTTGGAAACAACATCACCCAAGGAGACATTCTGCTGTGCTTTCTGCAACTGGACTTGCCTATCTCAGATTGGCCTTTTTAGTCAACGCGCTTGTAAAAAGCATGGAATGAGTCCTTCCTAAGAATTGTTCACGAAGTAATGCCGCGAGAGAGAGAGAGAGAAGTATTGTATTACACCATTTTATTTTATTAGTATTATAGTAGTATTATATTTAGCATATTATATTAGTATCATATTATATAATTATATTTTAGTATTTATTTTTATCGTGTTAGCATTACATAATTATATAATATATCGTATTAGCGTTCTATTACATTAGCACCCAAATCTGGGGAGAGCACAGATGAGCTCCCTCTGTCAGCTGCAGCTCTCTATGGGGACATGAGAGAAGCCTCCCACAACATCCAAAACATCCGGGTAACATCCCCTGGGCAGGGTCCTTGCAGACGGCCAATTCTCTCGCACCAGAAGTGACTTCCAGTTTGAAGATGTGTTTATTTATTTTTGTCGGGTCAGGAGCGACTTGAGAAACTGCAAGTCGCTTCTGGTGTGAGAGAAAATTGGCAGTCTACTTCAGTGTTTCCCAACCAGTGTGCCGTGGCACACTATTGTGCCGTGAGCAATCATCAGGTGTGTTGTGGGAAATTGGAACCTCCAATAACCTTTCTTCCCCCTCCTGCCGAACACTTTTTCTTCTCCACTCGGGCTCCCTTCTTCCCAGCCTCGCTCTGCTTGCTTTATTTATTTATTTCCATCATTCCTACCCCGCTTCTTCTCAACCCCGAGGGGACTCAGAGCGGCCTAACAACGGCAACGATTTGATGCCACATAGTATACATATAATAAAAGCAAACCGTTAAGACTAAAATACATTAAAATACAGCTAGAATTAAAATACATTAAAAATACAATTAACATTAAAATGCATCGTGTACATTCACAACAGTTAAAACAGTATTCCATCCATAAGTATTACGTCTTGTCCACCAGATTGCCATCTCAATCCAATCAACGTGCTGTATCGTGCTAAACTGCAAACGCTTGGTCCCATAACCAGGATTTCACTTTTTTTCTGAATGCCAGGAGGGATGAAGCTGATCGAATATCAATAGGGAGTGTGTTCCACAGACGGGGAGCCACCACCGAGAAGGCCCTATCCCTCATCCCCACCAACCTCATTTGAGATGTAGGCGGGAGCGAGAGCAGGGCCTCCCCGGATGATCTTAAGGTACAGGATGGGACGTAGCGGTTGATGCGTTCGGACAAGTAAGCTTTGCTCACGCTGCCGCTTCTGCAGGAGGGGGGAGGGGGGGGAGGAATATGTGACCCATGCGGGCGCTACTGCGCAGACTCGCCCCACGTCTTCCTCCCTCCCCTCCACAGTGCTCTCTGGGTATAGGCCAGTGTTTCCCAACCAGTGTGCCATGAGCGATCATCAGGTGTGCCGTGGGAAACTGAAACCTCCAGGAAGGTGGGGGGAGAGAGTATAGCATGTTGAAGTATTAAAAACCTTAAGAAACCTACCTCAATAAAGGCACAAAATTACAAACAGCCCCTCCCCACCCGCTGTCTACTTGGGCTCTCCCTCTCCATGCATTGGGAAGGCCCGCCTCCCTTTCCCCAAGTAGAGACCTCCCTCTTGCCTCCCTGGGGGTTCTGTGTGGGAAGTCTGGCCCAGTTCTATCATTGGTGGGGTTCAGAATGCTCTATGATTGCAGGGAAACTATAAATCCCAGCAACTACAACTCCCAAATCTCAAGGTCTATTTCCCCTGAACTCCATCTGCGTTCATATTTGGGCATATTGAGTATTCATACAAAGTTGGGTCCTGATCCAACATTGTTTGAGTCCACAGTGCTCTCTGGATATAGGTGAACTACAACTCCTAAACTCAAGGTCAATGCCCACCAAACTCTTATAGTATTTTCTCTTGGTTATGGGAGTTCTGTGTGGGAAGTTTGTGTCTTTCTGCCATTCCTGCCAGGGTATCTATGTTGAGTTGATCGAAACAGGCCCAGGTTTCACACTGAGTGTATAAATACATTTTTAAAATATATTAACTATATATATTACTGTGTTAGAGTGTCATTTTGTGTCATTTTGGTTGGTGGTGTGCCCCAGGATTTTGTAAATGTAAAAAGTGTGCTGCTGCTCAAAAAAGGTTGGGAATAGGGTTCCCATATGTCCCTTATTCTAAGGGACGTCCCTTATTTTGGCCCTAAAATTTGTGTCCCTTATTTTCAGGCCCTGTCTTTTATTTTTGACTAGCAGGACAGAACTGGGCGGGGTTGAGCAGAGGAAGGTGCGCGCTGCGGTTTCCATGGCAATGCCTGCCCGGGATTCCAACTCGCAGGGCAGCCTGCGTCCCCGTTGGAAGGAAGAGGCGAGACAGGACTTTTTCAAAGTACAGTAGACTAATTAACCATTACCCAAGGGGAATGTAGAATCATATTGGATAAAGATAGTTTCTGGTTGCTTGAGAGTTACTCTTAAAATAGGCCTAGCTGTGTATCCCATACTATACCATTAACTATTGACATAATAATCATGAAGATGTACTGTCTTATAAAATTTATTTTATTTTAATGTTTAGACAGTGCACTTTTAAAGTCAGCAAAGTCAAGAACTAAATACAGATGGAGAAAATAAGGGGTAGTTCTAATAATGTTTTTTCTACACGACAAAACAGCAGAAACATACTGTTAAGAGGGTGTAAGTCAGTTTCTTTTGTGAGTTTCAATCATTATCTTATTCTGTTAATAAAACTATTTCTACCTAATGTTTGAGTTTCAAGTTTTTAATGAAGTGCCCCTTATTTTTGTGAAAAATCCCATAAATGTCCCTTATTTCTTATGTCAAAAAGTGGCAACCCTACTGAGTGTATAAATACTTTAAAAAACATATTAACTAGATGTACGACTGTGTTAGCGTGTCATTTTGGTTGGTGGTGTGCCGTGGGATTTTGTAAATGTAAAAAATGTGCCGCAGCTGAAAAAGGTTGGGAAACACTGGTCTACTTTGGTATTTCACCAGTTTGAGGATACCGTATATAGGTAGGTACTGGTCAGGGCCGTAGCCAGGATTTTGATTCGGGGCTGAGTTTGGTTCGGGGGCTGAGACTGGATGGAAGAGGGTCTACCCTAGCCAGGCATGTAGCCAGGGGGGCCTAAGGGGGCTTTAGCCCCTGAAATTCTCAGGGTGGTCATAAAAAGGTCTTACTGGTACATTATTTAAACTGTTATGTTTATTCATATCATGATCTGATCACCATGCTCATTATATCCCACATTAATGGGGTTATTGGGATAACAATACAAAAGGTTTGCTAGGTAGACCCTCTTCCACCCAGTCTCAGCCCCCGAACCAAACCCTAGCAAACCTTTTGTATTGTTATCCCAATAACCCCATTAATGTGGGATATAATGAGCATGGTGATCAGATCATGATATGAATAAACATAACAGTTTAAATAATATACCAGTAAGGCCTTTTGAGGACCACCCTGAGAATTTCGGGGGCTGAAGCCCCCTTAGCCCCGGCTACATGCCTGGTACTGGTAGGTAGGTAGGTAGTAGGGTTGCCATTTTTTTGATATAAGAAATAAGGGACATTTATGAGATTTTTTCACAAAAAATAAGGGACACTTAATTAAAAACTTGAAACTCAAACATTAGGTAGAAATAGTTTTATTAACAGAATAAGATGATGATTGAAACTCACAAAAGAAACCGACCTACACCCTCTTAACAGGACATGGTATGTTTCTGCATGCTTTGTCATGCAGAAAAAACATGATCAGAACTACCTTTTTTTCTCCATCTGTATTTAGTCCTTGACTTTGCTGACTTTAAAAGTGCCCTGTCTAAACATTAAAATAAAATACATTTTATAAGACAGTACATCTTCATGATTATTAAGTCAATAGTTAATGGTATAGTATAGTATGGGATACACAGCATTGTATAGTATTGGGATGCACAGCTAGGCCTATTTTAAGAGTAACTCTCAAGCAACCAGAAACTATCTTTATCCAATATGATTCAACATTCCCCTTGGGTATCGGTTAATTCGTCTACTGTACTTTGAAAAAGTCCTGTCTCGCCTCTTCCAGGCTGCCTTGCGAGTTGGAATCCCCGGGCAGGCATTGCCGTGGAAACCACAGCGCGCACCTTCCTCTGGTCAACCCCGCCCAGTCCTGTCCTGCTAGTCAAAAATAAGGGACAGGGCCTGAAAATAAGGGACACAAATTTTAGGGCCAAAATAAGGGGCGTCCCTTAGAATAAGGGACATATAGCAACCCTAATTGTGGGTCTGGACTTTGCATCTACGGGTAGGAACCCTCTCTGTTAGCGCGCCTTGTGTGTTGTTGCATGTATTCACTAACACATTTGTGTACTCTGTATGGTTCAATTTCTGTATAGTATGTAATGTATGTGATACAGCCAACACTTTTGCAAATATTACTTATGATTTATATCATACTGTTCCAGTGTGTTTATTCAGGTTAGATAGACACGGTCCCCTCTAGTTTTCAACTTTCCGCCATTCCTGCCAGGATATCTATGTTGTGTTCATCGAAACAGGCCCAGGTTTCACACTGAGTGTATAAATACATTTAAAACATATTAACTATATGTATTACTGTGCAGGGCCGTAGCCAGGATTTTGATTGGGGGGCTGAGTTTGGTTCGGGGGCTGAGGCTGGGTGGAAGAGGGTCTACCCTAGCAAACCTCTTGTATTGTTATCCCAATAACCCCATTAATGTGGGATATAATGAGCATGGTGATCAGATCATGATTTAAATGCACATAACAGTTTAAATCAGTGTTTCCCAACCTTTTTTTGAGCCGCGGCACACTTTTAACATTAAAAAAATCCGGGGGCACACCACCAACCAAATGACACTCTAACACAGTAAAGAACGGCTGGGGTTGGTGGCCTGCTGGAGCAGCTGCTGGGAGTGCCAAAGCTGGGGGGGCGGAGCCAGGCTGTGCCATGCCCTGCCCTGCCCTACCCCGGCTTCACCTCTCCCAGCAGCTGCTCCAGCCTTGAGGGGCAGTGCCAAGCCAGCGGTGCCAGAGCCAGCACAATGCTGGCTTGGCACTGTCCTCTCAAGGCTGGAGCAGCTGCTGGGAGTGCCGGCCGGGGAGGGGCAGAGCCAGGCTGCGCCATGCCCCGCCCCTCCCCCAGCTTCAGCCTCCCTACAGAGGAGGAGCATAAGCGGTGGACGGGCTTCAGTGGGCGGGCTCCTCCACGGCTTCAGCGAGCGAGGGGCGAGAGTCATGGTGGGAGTCATGGCGGATTGGAGGCTGGCTGGGGAAATGGCCGAAGGAGGCGGTGCCCTGGCCCCTTCTTCTTTTTCTTCGCCACTGCCCGGCCCTTCCTCCTCCTCTCCCAAGCAGCAGGAGTTCGGCAGGGGGGGGGGAGGAAGGGGGGCAGAGAGCTTTTCTCGCGGCACAGCAGGAGGTCCCTCACGGCACACTAGTGTGCCACGGCACACTGCTTGAGAAAGACTGGTTTAAATAATGTACCAGTAAGGCCTTTTCGCGGACCACCTGAGAATTTCGGGGGGGGGGGGGCTGAAGCCCCCTTAGCCCCCCCCCCCTGGCTACATGCCTGTTACTGTGTTAGAGTGTCATTTTGTGTCATTTTGGTTGGTGTGCCCCAGGATTTTGTCAATGTAAAAAGTGTTGCCGCGGCTCAAAAAAGGTTGGGACACACTGGTCTGCTTTGACATTTCACCAGTTTGAGGATGCCTGCGGTAGGTAGGTAGGTAGGGAGCCTCTCGCAGAGGTGTGAGAGAGAAACAGGTTGGAGGGGGCCAGCTTTGGGGTGGGCGGGGCTGGCAGCTTTGGGGAGCCACGCCCCTTAGTGTGTGTGGGGGGGGTGTTTAGAAGCCACGCCCCTCGGGGCCCCAGAAGAGAAAGGGACAATACATGATTAGACCTATTATTGCTGGGCAGGTAGGAGCATCAGAGCCTCTTTTCTAGCTGTGGGAGGCGTTGTGCGTCCGTCGGGGCGCCTCGGAGAGGAAGAGGAGAAGGAGGAGAGGAGGAGAGGAAGAGGAGAGGAAGAAAAGGAGGGCAGGAAGAAGAGGAGGGGAGGAAGAGGAGGGCGAGCTAATTTGGGCGGGAGGCGGTCCGCAGGGCTGGCTCGGGCTGCTTCCTTCTTCCCTCCCTCCCCAATCCCGGCCCGCCTCGCCTCTCGGGAAGGCTGGCTGAGGCTCCCACCTTCTTGGCCGGGAAGGGGCGGGGGTCTCCCCTTCTTTCTCCTCCTCCTCCTCTTCCGGAGGGGCGGGGGTCTCCCCTTCCTCCTCCTCTTCTTCCAGAGGGTGGGGCCAAGGGGGCATCATCATCATCTGCCCAGCTTGCTCCCCTTGGCAAAGAAGTGTTCGCCTCCCTCTCTCCCTCGTCTTCCCAATGCTTTCTGCTCCTCCGGAATGTCCACTTGGAAGCCTGATTCCCATCAGATTGGGTGGGACGCCCCAGACCCATAGGGAAGGCAGCCTCCTTAGTCCAGTGTTTCCCAACCTTTTTTGAGCTTTTTACATTTGCAAAATCCTGGGGCACACCACCCACCAAACTTACCCAAAATGACACTCTAACACAGTAATACATATAGTTAATATGTTTTCAAATGTATTTATACACTCTGTGTGGAACCTGGGCCTGTTTTGATGAACACTACATAGATATCCTGGCAGGAATGGCAGAAAGACACAAACTTCCCTCACAGAACTCCCATAACCAAGAGAAAATACTATAAGAGTTTGGTGGGCATTGACCTTGGGTTTTGGAGTTGTAGTTCACCCTATATCCAGAGAGCACTGTGGACTCAAACAATGTTGGATCAGGACCAAACTTGGCATGAATGCTCAATATGCCCAAATGTGAACACAGATGGAGTTTGGGGAAAATAGACCTTGACATTTGAGAGTTACAGTTTCTGGGATTTATAGTTAACACACAATCAAAGAGCATCATGAACTCTTGCAACAATGGAATGGAACCAAACTTGGCATATTGA
>JARBWK010000891.1:0-23376 GCA_030556195.1 Anolis apletophallus
CAATCATCAGGTGTGCCGCGAGAAAAGCTCTCTGCCCCCCTTCCTTCCCCCTCCTCCTGCTGCTTGGGAGAGAAGGAGGAAGGGATGGGCGGCTGCAAAGAAAAAGAAGTAGGGACTGGGGCACTGCCTCCTTCGGCCGTTTCCCCAACCAGCCTCCAATCTGCCATGACTCCCGCCATGACTCTCACCCCTTGCTTGTTGAAGCCGCGCGGAGGAGGGCCCGCCTACTGAAGCCCCGTCCACCGCTCATGCTCCGTCTCTGTGAGAGAGCTGAAGCTGGTGGGAGGGGGGCATGACGCAGCCTGGCTCTGCCCCCTCCCCCGACTTCAGCACTCCCACAGTTTCGCCAGCCTTGAGGGGCAGTGCCAAGCCAGCGATGGCAGAGTCAGCACAATGCTGGCTTGCCCTCAAAGCTGGTGAAGCTGTGGAGAACTGAAGCCGGGGGGAGGGGTGGGGCATGGCGTGGCCTGGCTCCGCCCCCTCCCCCAGCTTAAGCGCCCTCACACTTTGCCAGCCTTGAGGGGGCAGTGCCAAGCCAGTGGTGGCAGAGCCAGCAGAATGCTGGCTTGCCCCTCAAAGCTGGGCGGCTGTGGGAGAACTGAAGCCGGGGAGGGTGGGGCATGGCGTGGCCTGGCTCCGCCCCTCCCCCAGCAAGCGCCCTCACAGCCGCCAGCCTGAGGGGCAGTGCCAAGCCAGCGGTGGCAGAGCCAGCACAATGCTGGCTTGCCCCTCAAGGCTGGCGCGAAGCTGTGGGAGAACTGAAGCCGGGGGAGGGTGGGGCATGGCGTGGCCTGGCTCCGCCCCCCTCCCCCAGATGCGCCCTCAGCCGCGCCAGCCTTGAGGGGGCAGTGCCAAGCCAGCGGTGGCAGAGCCAGCACAATGCTGGCTTGCCCCCTCAAGGCTGGCGAAGCTGTGGGAGAACTGAAGCCGGGGGGAGGGGTGGGGGCATGGCGTGGCCTGGCCGCCCCCCCCCAGCTTCAGCACTCCCACAGCTTCACCAGCCTTGAGGGGGCAGTGCCAAGCCAGCGGTGGCAGAGCCAGAACAATGCTGGCTTGGCACTGCCCCCTCAAGGCTGGCGAAGCTGTGGGAGAACTGAAGCCAGGGGGAGGGGGAGGGGCATAGCACAGTCTGGCTCCTCCCTCGGCTTCGGCACTCCCAGCAGCTGCTCCCAGCAGGCCACCATCCCCCAGCATTCTTTACTGTGTTAGAGTGTCATTTTGTGTCATTTTGGTTGGTGGTGTGCCCCCAGATTTTTTTAATGTTAAAAGTGTGCCACGGCTCAAAAAAGGTTGGGAAACACTGTTTTAATTTATTCATTAATGATTGATTGATTGATTGATTGATTTTATTATTTATGAGTCGCCCTCCACGTCAGTGCTCCGGGCGACTTACACATAAAACACATAAAAGAGTTCAATAGTTAAAAAGCTAAAAGAATAGGAAGATTAATTAAAATAGTTCCAGTAACTCAGGCCAAGTCTGGAAGGTGTCCCTTAGCCGTGAGCCCTTCGGAAGAGCCAGGTCTTCAGTGCGGTCAGGAACTGGGGCATGTCCCGGATGGCTCTCTGATCCGCCGGCATCAAGTTCCAAAGGACAGGGGCCGCGATGGAAAAGGCTCTCCGTCTCGTGGTGTCGAGGCAGGCCTCACTCACACCTGGGATGCGGAGAAGGTCCCTGTTTCCTGAACGCGGCGACCTTAAATGAGCTGGTTCGGACAAGCGGTCTTTTAAATAAGCTGGGCCGGCGCCATGGAGGGCCTTAAAGGTAGCGACAAGATCTTGTGGATGGCTCTGAGCTCGACTGGCAGCCAGTGCAGGCGCTGTAGAGATGGCGCGATATGGCATCTCAGTGGTGTCCCGGTGAGGAGTCTGGCGGCTGCATTCTGGATGTAGGAGTGAATTCTGAGGTAGCAAAGTTTGCAGACGACACTAAACTGTTCAGGGTAGTTAAAAATGAAACTGACTGTAAAGAGCTCCAGAAAGATCTCTCGAAATTGAGTGAATGGGCAACAAAGTGGCAAATGCATTTTCACCTAAACAAGTGTAAAGTCATGCACATCGGGGCAAAGAACCCCAACTACACCTACCAATTGATGGGGTCAAAGCTTTCCGAGACAAACCAGGAAAGGGATCTCGGGGTTTTGGTGGACAGCTCAATGAAGATGTCAACCCAGTGCGCAGCAGCAGTGAAAAAAGCAAATTCTATGCTTGGCATGATCAGGAAGGGCATCGAAAATAGGTCAGCAAATGTTGTATTACCTCTCTACAAATCGATGGTAAGGCCACATTTGGAGTACTGTGTACAATTCTGGTCTCCGCACCTTAAGAAGGATATAACGGAACTGGAAAAGGTACAGAAAAGGGCAACAAGAATGATCCAAGGGATGGAGCAGCTCCCTTACGAAACCAGGTTGCAACGCCTTGGTCTTTTCAGCCTTGAAAGACGGTGTCTAAGAGGTGACTTGATCGAAGTGTATAAAATCATGCATGGGATAGAAAAGGTGAATAGAGAAAAAATATTTTCTTTGTCACAAAACACTAGGACTAGAGGGCACTCCCTGAAGCTCCAAGGTAGGAAAGTTAGGACTAATAAAGGGAAATATTTCTTCCCCCAGAGAAAGGGTCATTGGGTTATGGAACTCACTTCCAGAGGAGGTTGTGACAGCTGTCAGCCTGGACAGCTTCAAGGCAGGATTAGACAGATTCATGGATACCAAGTGTATTGGTAGTTACTGAAAAGGACATTCAAGTGCCACCTCGGAGTGGTTGAGGTAGGCAGGATTTCCCTGGGTACTGGTTGTGGGGGTCGGGAGCAGGTCAGGTTTTGCCCTCCCTTCTGCTCGAGATCCCCGTGTACAACTGGTGGGCCACTGTGTGATACAGAATGCTGGACTAGATGGGCTGAGGTCCGATTCAGCATGGCTCTTCTTATGTTCTTATGTTCTTATGAAAGCAGCCAGTTTCATCTGTCATTTATTCCCCTCTGAAATCAGTGGTTCCCAACTTAGGGTCCGTGGTAGGCCTGGGTAGGTCCGTCGGAATGTTTGTAAAATCGGAATGAATCCGGATTAAATTCACTTTTGAAGCGGTTTCGAAGCGATGTAAGCAACCCGGAAGTGAATTTGCCATTTCGAAGCCACCGCCACCGTTTTCGGAAAGGAATCGGGCGGGTTTCCCTTCCCTGGCCTTCCCTCTCGTGTGTGGCTCTTGCCCCAGTTCTGAGCGGAGGGAAGGCACCCGCGTCCAAACTGGGTGTTTTAACTCAGTTTGGCTGCGGATGTGCTTCCCTCCGCGTTAGACCTGTGGCGAGCTGCGGAGGAGGAAGCACATCCTCAAACCGGGTGTTTGACCAGTGCTGTTTCTTTCCTGCTACATGTGCTGTTTCTTTCTTACTGCGCATGCGTGTCTGCCATTAACGAGAAGCCAGGGGTGCTCACACTTTTTCAGCATGGGAGCTACTGATTAAAAACCAAGTCCCAAAGATCACCTACCCAGAAATGTAAAACGTATAACTATTTTCTTATTTATTTATTTATATTTATTATTCATTTTTATGCACCGCTCCTTCCAGCAGGCTCGGGCAGTTTACATAAAATGAAGTTAGAAAACATCAACATTTCAATTCAATAACAATATAAAACAGAGAAAAAAAAAACATCCAACCCCCCCATTTCTCCCACACTGCCATATTACCACATATATTATCAGCCAGAAAGTAAGAAAGCTTTTGAACTGCAAGGCCATTTAATACTCAGCAAGGTAAACAAAGGGGCATGCAAAAATACATCCAACCACCCCATTTCTCCCACACTGCCATATTACCACACATCAGCCAGAAAGTAAGAAGAGAGGCTGTTGAACTGCAAGGCCATTTAATACTCAGCAAGGTAAACAAAGGGGCATGCAAAAATACATCCAACCACCCCATTTCTCCCACACTGCCATATTACCCACACATATTATCAGCCAGAAAGTAGAGGCTGTTGAACTGGAAGGCCATTTAATACTCAGCAAGGTAAAACAAGGGGCATGCAAAATACATCCAACCACCCCATTTCTCCCACACTGCCATATTACCACACATATTATCAGCCAGAAAGTAAGAAGAGAGGCTGTTGAACTGCAAGGCCATTTAATACTCAGCAAGGTAAACAAAGGGGCATGCAAAAATACATCCAACCACCCCATTTCTCCCACACTGCCATATTACCACACATATTATCAGCCAGAAAGTAAGAAGAGAGGCTGTTGAACTGCAAGGCCATTTAATACTCAGCAAGGTAAACAAAGGGGCATGCAGAAATACATCCAACCACCCCATTTCTCCCACATTTACATATTCCCCAACATATATTTCTCAAGGAACAAAGCAAGCAGAGAGGCTTTGGAGCTAAAAGGCCATTTTTAAACATTAAAAATAAAAAAGGGGCATGTCACAGAACAATCAAGCACCCACCCCAAAGTAAAAAGACTGACCTTTGAGATGCGGTAAGGAAATGACCCCAACGCGTCCTTCTTCTTCTCCTCCGTCGTTGCTCCTATTTCCACGCTGCCAGCATGCGTGCTGCCTCCAAGAGCTCACGAGAAGTCCGAGAGGCAGAATGGGCGCTTCTGCGCATGCGCGCGGGGCCAGCCATGCATCGCGTCATCCAGGCCCGCCCCCTTTGGTCTCCTACGACTCTGAGTGGCTGGAGAAGGACAGAGGGAGGAGGAGGAATCCAAAAGAGGGGGCCCATTCTGCCTCTTGGACTCTGGAGCTTTTGGAGGCGGCGCACGAGCAGGGAAAAGCAATGACGGAGGACTTCTTTGCAGCGTGCAGGGGCGCATGAAGAGGACCAACAGCAAAAAAAACCTGGTCAGGGGCCTGAAGATCACCAGGATGAGGCCCGAAGATCACCCTGGTGATCCCGATCACCATTCTGAGCACCCCTGAACGAAGCCATTCCGAGATTTCCGAAAAATGCGTAAAATTTCTTAATTTTTTTTGGGATTATTTCAGAAGTCATTCAAATTCGCTAGTGCCCCCTACATTCGGAACGGGTTTTGAACCATTTGGGGGGGGGGAATCAACCAGGCTATCGCCCCAGTTTATTTTATTTTATTTTATTTTATTTTATTTTATTTTATTTTATTTTATTTTATTTTATTTTATTTTATTTTATTTTATTTTATTTTATTTTATTTTATTTTATTTATTATTTCGACTTATCTGCCCCTCTTCCCGAAAAGGCTCAGGGTGGTTCACAGCAATGAACAACACAACATACTTGAAAACATCATAAAAACAGATTAAGACCAGAGTCAGGGTTACAGCTTAGAGATTGAACGCCTGACGGAACAGGTTGGTCTTGCAGGCCCTCCGGAAAGCCTGTAGGTCAGTTATTGCTCGTGCCTCCTCCGGGAGGGCCTTCCAAAGGGTAAGCGCTAGGCATGAGAAAAAAGTTATGAAAATGATTCGTTTCGTAAGAAATTCGTAAGAAATGCTACTTTCGAGTATTTCCGCATCTGGAACGCCAACCAGGAAGTGGACTTCCTTTTTCGAACTTAGGGGCCAGGATTTTCTTAAGTGTCGTTATTAGGTCGTAAGGGGGGGGGGGCACCCTCTTTCTCTCTCACCACCCTCCCGCCTCCCTTGCCAATAAGTATTATGGCAAGGCAAGCCCTAAACTTCGCTCCTTCTTTCGGCTGGAAGGAAGCCTGGAAAAAATGTAAACAGAGAGGATTACTCAAGTAAATCTGCAAGGAGGGCACTTTGGATGAAGGGCCCTCCTTTGTGGATTTACTTCTGAGTAAACCTCTCTGTTTACATTTTTTCCAGGCTTCCCTGCCTCCTCCCTGCCTGCCAGGATCTAAAGCATCAAAGAGTATTGGGGTGAGAAACCAGCCTAATGTATCATAGAATGAATGCTACTGTAAGTGCCTAATATTATAAGTAATCCAACTGGTCATATACCTACATTCCATGCACATGCAATAATACAGCAGTAATAACAATAACAAGAGGTAAAATTCAAACCGAAGTATTCTGACTGGTCTCTCCTCATGCGGTGCAAGCGGGCTCTTCTCTTATTAGCCGGGAAAGTAGCTCGGGAACAGCCAGCGTTTTCTGCTGGGGTGCACACACATACATATTCTTGGGGGGTGATTTGCTGCAGAATCCCGGGCTCATAGAGAAGATTATGCAGCAAATCCCCCCCAAAGAATATGTATGTGTGTGCACCCAAGCAGAAAACGCTGGCTTTTCGGGGCTAATTTCCCGGGCTCACAGAGAAGAGCCCGTTTGCACGCATGAGGAGGGACCAGTCAGAATACTTGGTTTGAATTTTACCTCTTCTTATACCCATTGTTACTACTGCTGTATTATTGCATGTGCATAGAATGTAGGTATATGACCAGCCTGGGCAAACTTGGGCCCCTCGCTCCCTCAGGATCGGGGTGAGAGAGAGGCAGCGAGGAGCGAGGGGGGGGCTCCTCCTCCTTTTCTTTTGCTGCTTCCAAGAATAGAATACCCCCTCCCTCCCTCCTTCCCTCCCTCCCTCCTTCCCTCCCTCCTTCCTATTTGGAGAGTCCCATCTAGAATTCAGTGTGATTTATTCAAGTTTTGGCCTACAACTCCCAGAAATCCCAGCCAATTTACCAGCTGTTAGGATTTCTGGGAGTTGTAGGCCAAAACCATCTGAATGCGCATGCTCTGGCATACGAACTACTAACGAATTTCGTTAGTAATTACGTTACATTTTAGAAATTTTGGAAATTTTTTTGTAAGTCTTCCTATTACTAATCAAAAAAATCCCCCCCCCCCCCATTAGATTTTTGATTTGCTATTTTTGGGGTCTAAACCATGCCTAGTAGGCGCCGCTACAGAAATAGTGCGCTGCCGCGTCGATGACAAGCGGCAGATCTTAAGTGATGGAACCTCTAGTACAGTGTTTCTCAACCTTCCCAATGCCGCGAACCCTTAATTCAGTTCCTCATGTGGTGGTGACCCCCAACCATAAAATTATTTTTCTTGCTACTTCATAACTAATTTTGCTATTGTTATGAATCGTAATGTAAATATCTGATATACAGGATGCATTTTCATTCACTGGACTAAATTGGGCACAAATACCCGATACACCCACATTTGAATACTGGTGAGGTGGGGGCAGGGGTATTGATATTGTCATTTGGGAGTTGTAGTTGCTGGGAGTTATAGTTCACCTACAATCAGAGAACATCCTGAACTCCACCAATGGGGAAACTGAACCAATCTTGGCACACATGACCAACAGAAAATACTGGAAGGGTTTGGTGGGCGTTGACCTTGAGTTTTTGGAGTTGCAGTTCACCTACATACAGAGAGCACTGTGGACTCAAACAATGATGGATCTGGACCAAACTTGGCATGAATACTCAATATGCCCAAATGTGAACACTGGTGAAATTTGGGGAAAATAGACATTGACATTTGAGAGCTTTAATTGCTGGGATTTATAGTTCAACTACAACCAAAGAGCACTTGGAACCCCACCAATGATAGAACTGGGTCAAACTTCCCAGAACCGCCATGACCAACAAAAATACTATGTTTCCTGATGGTCATTGGTGACCCCTCTGACACCCCAATATACACAAAAAGCTGAGCCAAATAATGAGTAATACAAATGACAATGGCATCAAAGGTGCGGTGTATCCATTAAAGGCAAATCAACTGCTATCCCCCACTCAATCAGTAACCACATGTAAAGGGAGGGCGCAGAAGGTCATCCCAGCAGGTCCGTGGGGAGAATATCCCGGAGGCCCAATCCACCCCCCAGGGAAAAGCAGGCCACCCTCACTATAGGAGAAGGTCCCGCAAAAAAGCCCCACCCGAGAGGGAAGGGGGCCCGGTGGCCGCGTGTGCCCCAAGGGAACAATATACAAAATCGGCAATGAACACATACAACCGCACGGTCCTCGGAAGTCCTCCAATGAGGCCCCCTGTTGGGGCAGCCGTTCCGGATGGGCAGGGGATGAGTGCGTACTCCCTGAGCTAGAGAGCACCGGGGCGAGACCGTCAGGAAAAGCTCCGGCGGCGTGGGCGGCTATCCGTCCTGCACGCGGCTCCCTAGGGATGGCGTCAGAGGTAAACAAGGCGCCCAGTGATGACGTGGGCGTCCTGCGCGGCTGCGAGGTCGTGAAGGGCGGAGTCCCGTTGTACGTGCTGACGTATGCGGAAGCTGGATGCGATATCGTCCGGGCAGTAGCGGTAAAGCCCCGTTTAAAGGGCTATACACCAAGCGTAGAAATAATGATCCAGGCCAAATGGCTAGGGGGTGGTATCCCGGTCCCGGGGGGAGACCCCCGTCCCAGAGGCCGGGGAGGGGATGGCCGTCCGCGCCCCCGCGTGGTCCCGAGTGGGCGTGGGCGGACGCAGTCGTCAGATACGTTGTTCAGGAAACACACCAAGATGCATTGATATGTAAAATCTCGTATGCAGTTTATTCAGGCCACAGAAATGCTGTAAGCCTCTGGCGGGAATAGATAAGCCGCCACAACACCAATACAACAAGGCCAGTCGATGCTCATAAGTAGACCCAGCGGGGGGGCTGGCTGCACCCTCCGCCGTGGCACCCACGCCCGACCCCCAGGTTGAGAAACGCTGCTCTAGTAGGTTTTGATCCATGGGCCGTAGTGGTTTCTGGGGAACGTGCAGGGAGAGGCGGTCCTTCAGGTACACTGGCCCCAGGCCATGCAAGGCCTTAAAGGTTAGCACCAGCACTTTGAAGGCAATCCGGTGCTCGATAGGAAGCCAGTGCAAGCGCTGGAGGACTGGTGTGATGCGGCACGATAGTGTCACTCCAGCCAGCAGTCAAGCCGCAGCGTTTTGCACCTTCTTCAGTTTCCGGATTACCGACAAAGGAAGGCCAATGTAAAGGGCGTTAAAGTAGTCCAGTCTCGCGATGACCGTGGCCTGGATTACCGTGGCCAGGTCGTCACCGGAAAGGTAGGGCGCAGGTGGAAAAACGCTGCTCTGCTCACGGTGGAGACCTGAGCCTCCATCGTCAGCAGAGGGTCCAGTTGGACCCCCAGGCTTTTAACCAGAGCGACGGGGTAACTATCCCGCCATCCATGACTGGCAACCGGAGCTCCCCACCCGGGACGACCCAGCCACAGGACCTCCGTCTTCGATGGGATCACCTTCAACCTGCTGGCCCGTAGCCACCCAGTCACGGCTTCCAGGCACTGATGGAAATAATTGGGTACAGAGTCCGGCCGGCCGGCCATCCTCAGCACCAGCTGGGTGTCATCAGCATACTGATGGCACTCCAGACCAAAACTACACACCAGTTGGGAAAGTGGACGCATATAGGTGTTAAATAATAGAGGGAAGAGGATAGCCCCTTGGGTTATCTGATGCAAGGGGAAGGCATCCGCATCCAAACTTGTTTAATCATGCGTGTCCGCCGTTAACAAAGCCATTCCGAAATTTCGGAATTAATTCGGGAAATTCCGAAATTTTTCTGGAAAATTTCAGAAGTCATTCAGATTCGAAGCGCCAGCATCCCCTACATCCGGAATGAGTTTGAACCTTTTAAAAAATCAAACTGGGTTAAACATGTGTGTCCGCCATTAACGAAGCAATTCCGAAGTTTTGTAATTAATTGGGGAAATTCGAAATGTTTCTGGAAAATTTCAGAAGTCATTCAGATTCGAAGCGCCAGCATCCCCTACATCCGGAATGAGTTTGAACCTTTTAAAAAATCAAACTGGGTTAAACATGCATGTCCGCCATTAACAAAGCCATTCCAAAATTTCGGAATTAATTCAGTAAATTCCGAATTTTTTCTGGACAATTTAAGTAATTCGGATTCGACGCCCGCACCCCTACATCCGGAATGAGTTTTGAACCTTTTAAAAAATCAAACTGGGTTAAACATGCATGTCCGCCATTAACAAAGCCATTCCAAAAATTTCGGAATTAATTCAGTAAATTCCGAATTTTTTCTGGACAATTTAAGAAGTAATTCGGATTCGAAGCGCCCGCACCCCCTACATCCGGAATGAGTTTTGAACCTTTTAGAAAATCAAACTGGGTTAAACATGCATGTCCGCCATTAACAAAGCCATTCCGAAATTTTGTAATTAATTCGGGAAATTCTGAAATTTTTCTGGAAAATTTCAGAAGTCATTCAGATTCGAAGCGCCAGCACCCCCTACATCCGGAATGAGTTTGAACCTTTTAAAAAATCAAACTGGGTTGAACATGTGTGTCCGCCAATAACGAAGCCATTCTGAAATTTCAGATTTAATTCGGGAAATTCCGAAATTTTTCTGGAAAATTTCAGAAGTCATTCAGATTCGAAGCGCTAGCACCCCCTACACCCGAAATGAGTTTTGAACCTTTTTAAAAATCCAACTGGGTTAAACATGTGTGTCCGCCACTAACGAAGCCATTCCGAAATTTCAGAATTAATTCGGGAAATTCCAATTTTTTTCTGGAAAATGGCGTGATGCTTTGGGAGAGAGGAGGAACTCCCCCCGCCCTCTCAAAGCGGGCAAAACCGCGCGCATGCGCACTTTTTAAAGGGATTTTTTTTAAAAAAATTATTTTTAATTTTTTTCGATGTTTATTTTTTATTAAAAAGCTTAGGGGGCCGCAGGGAAGAGGCTGGGGGGCCGTATACAGCCCACAGGCCGCCAGTTGGACAGCCCTGATATACATGAAGCCATTGGGGGAGATCATCCGGAGTTTCGGGGTGCTGTGTCATCTGTACGCAGATGATGTCCAGCTCTGTCACTCCTTCCCACCTGCTACTAAGGAGGCTGTTCAAGTCCTGAACCGGTGCTTGGCCTCTGTAACGGACTGGATGAGGGCAAACAGATTGAAACTAAATCCAGACAAGATAGAGGTACTCCTGGTCAGTCGCAAGGCCGAACAGGGCATAGGGTTACAGCCTGTGCTTGACGGGGTGACACTCCCCCTGAAGACGCAGGTTCGCAGTCTGGGAGTGATCCTGGACTCATTGCTGAGCCTGGAACCCCAGGTCTCGGCGGTGGCTGGGAGAGCCTTTGCACAGTTAAAGCTTGTGCGCCAGCTGCGCCCGTATCTTGGGAAGTCTGACTTGGCCACGGTGGTCCACGCTCTGGTTACATCCCGAATAGACTACTGCAACGCTCTCTACGTGGGGTTGCCTCTGAAGACTGCTCAGAAGCTGCATTTAGTCGAACGTTCGGCAGCCAGGTTACTGACAGGAGCGGGGTACAGGGAGCATACAACCCCCTTCCTGCACCAGCTCCACTGGCTGCCAATTAGTTTCCGGGCACAATTCAAAGTGCTGGTGTTAACCTACAAAACCCTATACGATTCTGGCCCAGTTTACCTGTCCAAACAGTTCTCCCCTCTGAACCATCAAGGACATTAAGATCCTCCGGAGAGGCCCAGCTCTCGGTCCCCCCCGGGCCGCAGCGCAGCTGGTGGGGACGAAAGACAGGGCCTTCTCTGTGGTGGCCCCTCGGCTGTGGAAGTCTCTCTCAAGTGATGCTAGAACTGCCCCCCTCTTTGTTGTCCTTTAGGAGGCTGGTGAAGACCTGGACGTGGAACCAGGCCTTCCCGGAATAGGCTGAGGTTGGCTATTGTCTGAATGTATGACCACGTTTACAGATTGACTGGAATTGTTTTAATGGCGATGTGGTTCTATGGGTTTTATGCATTTAAATATATTGTTGTAGTTGTTTTGAAATTGTATAGCAGTGCTGTCCAACTTCTTCCGGCCCAAGGGCCGGAAGAAGTGTCACTGATCACCTGGGGGCCGCAGGTGATCAGTGGCGGCGTGGCCACTCCGGGCGTGGCCGCTCCGGGCGTGGCCGGCCTCCTGCGCGGCCCGCCCATTTTCAGGAGAGGTTTCCCTGGGCGACGTTAGGCTGGGTGACGTCTGACGTCACCCAGCCTAACGTCACCCAGGTAAACCTTCCCGCAAGCCTGAATGGCTGGTGGGTGGAGCAAGAAGCGCCACTCGATTTCCCTGCCAGCCTTCCAGGCTCGGGGAGGGTTTTCGCCCGGCTCCTGTGTCCGAGGGAGGGTTTTCGCCCGGCTCCTGTGTCTCTCTGAGCAGAGGGACACGGGAGTTGGCGAAAAGCTCCCTCCGCCAGCCTGGAAGGCCTGGTGGGAGAAGCGAGAAGCGCGCCGCTCGCTTTCCCGCCAGCCTCCCAGGCTTCGGGGGAGGGTTTCGCCCGGCTCCTGTGTCTCTCTGAGCAGAGGGACATGGGAGTTGGGCAAAAACTCCCCCACCAGCCTGGAGGCCTGGTGGGAGGCGAGAAGCGCCGCTCGCTTTCCCCGCCAGCCTTCAGGTTTGGGGAAGGGTTTTTCGCCCGGCACTGGCGTCTCGAGTGCCGGGTGAAAACCCAAACCTGGAAGGCTCGCGAGGGGAAGCGCCGCTTCTCGCTTCCCGCCAGCCATCCAGGCTGGCGGGGGAAGTTTCGCCGCTGCCGTGATGACTTGGAAGGGAGAGAGGCGCCGCGGGGGACCTCCTCCCTTCCAAGGCATCGGCTCCAGAGAGAGAGGGAAGAAGAGGGCGGTGCAGGGAGGAGGAGCTAGCTCTCTTCCTCCTCCCTGCACCGCCCCTTGTCCCTCTCTCGCCGGCGCCGATGCAAACCGGTTTGCATCGGCGCCGGAAAGAGGGCGGTGCAGGGAGGGAGGAGCTGGCTCACTCCTCCCTGCCCCGCCTCCTCCCAGCCACCATAGCGGGGGCATAGCGGGGGCCGGAGCCAACAGGCTGGGGCCGTGTATGCGGCCCTCAGGGCGCCAGTTGGACAGCCCTGTTGTATAGCATTGATTTTTGCTGTTATGCCGGTCTGAGTCCCTCGATAGAGGTGAGAAGGCCGGGGTACAAAAGTTTTAAATAAATAAATTGATTTTGAACTAGTGAGAGGGTGAAGAGGCGGGCATCCCCTGCGCACTGCACATGCGTGGCGCCACTCACGAAATAGTAACGAGTTTCGTTATTAAATACGTCTCGATTTTGAAACAGAGCCGGAAAATTGCGCAAAACTATCACTTTCGAAATGGAAGCGGTTCCCTCCCCGAGTTTAGGGAAAAAAAATATTGGATCAACCACCCCAAATATTTAGTATTATGTGGTTTTTGTCTCGTTCGGGCTTAGTGACCGACTTCTCCTGGTCCCTGGAGTGTGTTTGGAGTGTGCCTTGCAGCAGGTCCCCAGGGGGTTTGCCTGCCGATGTGACCCATGGACAAGTCGAGGGTCATTCGATGGAGATGGCAAAGCATCATGGTGGAGACAGTAGAAAATTCAGAATGCTCTTTGATTGTAGGTGAACTATAAATCCCAGCAACTACAACTGCCAAATATCAAGGTCTATTTCCCCCAAACTCCACCAGTGTTCACATTGGGGCATATTGTGCATTCATTCAAATTTTGATCTAGATCCATCATTGTTTGAGTCCACAGTGCCCTCTGGGTATAGGTGAACTACAACTCCCAAACTCAAGGTCAATGCCCACCAAACCCTTCCAGTATTTTCTGTCGGTCGTGGCAGTTCTGTGTGCCAAGTTCCATTGTCGGTGGAGTTCAGAATCCTCTTTGATTGTATGTAATATAATATAATATCTGTATATCTGTATCTGTATACCTTTATAAAACGGAATGTTTGTATGTGTGTATGTGTGTATGTGTGTATGTGTGTATGTG
The DNA here is from genome assembly GCA_030556195.1 of Anolis apletophallus. Classification (NCBI taxonomy): domain Eukaryota; kingdom Metazoa; phylum Chordata; class Lepidosauria; order Squamata; family Anolidae; genus Anolis; species Anolis apletophallus. The sequence continues at coordinate 13,671 of JARBWK010000891.1, forward strand.
TGTGTGTATGCGGAGGGCGGAAGGGCGGAAGGGCAGCTATTTGCATAAAGTCCTTTGATTGGACAGCCTCGCCACTCCAAAATTCTAAGGCACCAGACAGAGGGCATTGATAGCCACTGATTAGCCAGCAACCCAGAATCCAGGCCTCTACATTCAAACAACAGGATTTCTTCCCACTGAGGGGGGAAAAAGCCAGCAACCCAGAATCCAGGCCTCTACATTCAAACAACAGGATTTCTTCCCACTGAGGGGAAAAAAGCCAGCAACCCAGAATCAGGCCTCTACATTCAAACAACAGGATTTCTTCCCACTGAGGGAAAAAAGCCAGCAACCCAGAATCCAGGCCTCTACATTCAAACAACAGGATTTCTTCCCACTGAGGGGGGAAAAAGCCAGCAACCCAGAATCAGGCCTCTACATTCAAACAACAGGATTTCTTCCCACTGAGGGGAAAAAGCCAGCAACCCAGAATCAGGCCTCTACATTCAAACAACAGGATTTCTTCCCACTGAGGGGAAAAAGCCAGCAACCCAGAATCAGGCCTCTACATTCAAACAACAGGATTTCTTCCCACTGAGGGGAAAAAGCCAGCAACCCAGAATCAGGCCTCTACATTCAAACAACAGGATTTCTTCCCACTGAGGGAAAAAAGCCAGCAACCCAGAATCCAGGCCTCTACATTCAAACAACAGGATTTCTTCCCACTGAGGGGAAAAAAGCCAGCAACCCAGAATCCAGGCCTCTACATTCAAACAACAGGATTTCTTCCCACTGAGGGGGAAAAAGCCAGCAACCCAGAATCCAGGCCTCTACATTCAAACAACAGGATTTCTTCCCACTGAGGGAAAAAAGCCAGCAACCCAGAATCCAGGCCTCTACATTCAAACAACAGGATTTCTTCCCACTGAGGAAAAAAGCCAGCAACCCAGAATCAGGCCTCTACATTCAAACAACAGGATTTCTTCCCACTGAGGGAAAAAAAGCCAGCAACCCAGAATCAGGCCTCTACATTCAAACAACAGGATTTCTTCCCACTGAGGAAAAAAAGCCAGCAACCCAGAATCAGGCCTCTACATTCAAACAACAGGATTTCTTCCCACTGAGGGGAAAAAAAAAGCCAGCAACTGAGGGGAAAAAAGCCAGCACCCAGAATCAGGCCTCTACATTCAAACAACAGGATTTCTTCCCACTGAGGGGAAAAAGCCAGCAACCCAGAATCCAGGCCTCTACATTCAAACAACAGGATTTCTTCCCACTGAGGGAAAAAAGCCAGCAACCCAGAATCCAGGCCTCTACATTCAAACAACAGGATTTCTTCCCACTGAGGGGAAAAAAGCCAGCAAGGATTTCTTCCCAGAATCAGAATCCAGGCCTCTACATTCAAACAACAGGATTTCTTCCCACTGAGGGGGAAAAAGCCAGCAACCCAGAATCAGGCCTCTACATTCAAACAACAGGATTTCTTCCCACTGAGGGGAAAAAGCCAGCAACCCAGAATCAGGCCCTACATTCAAACAACAGGATTTCTTCCCACAAACAAGCAACCCAGAATCCAGGCCTCTACATTTCTTCCCACTGAGGCCTCTACATTCAAAAAAGCCAGCAACCCAGAAGCCAGCAACCCAGAATCAGGCCTCTACATTCAAACAACAGGATTTCTTCCCACTGAGGGAAAAAAGCCAGCAACCCAGAATCCAGGCCTCTACATTCAAACAACAGGATTTCTTCCCACTGGGGAAAAAGCCAGCAACCCAGAATCAGGCCTCTACATTCAAACAACAGGATTTCTTCCACTGAGGGGGAAAAAGCCAGCAACCCAGAATCAGGCCTCTACATTCAAACAACAGGATTTCTTCCCACTGAGGGGGAAAAAGCCAGCAACCCAGAATCAGGCCTCTACATTCAAACAACAGGATTTCTTCCCACTGAGGGAAAAAAGCCAGCAACCCAGAATCCAGGCCTCTACATTCAAACAACAGGATTTCTTCCACTGAGGGGGAAAAAGCCAGCAACCCAGAATCAGGCCTCTACATTCAAACAACAGGATTTCTTCCCACTGAGGGGGGAAAAAAGCCAGCAACCCAGAATCAGGCCTCTACATTCAAACAACAGGATTTCTTCCCACTGAGGAAAAAAAGCCAGCAACCCAGAATCAGGCCTCTACATTCAAACAACAGGATTTCTTCCCACTGAGGGAAAAAAGCCAGCAACCCAGAATCAGGCCTCTACATTCAAACAACAGGATTTCTTCCCACTGAGGGAAAAAAGCCAGCAACCCAGAATCAGGCCTCTACATTCAAACAACAGGATTTCTTCCCACTGAGGGAAAAAAGCCAGCAACCCAGAATCAGGCCTCTACATTCAAACAACAGGATTTCTTCCCACTGAGGGGAAAAAAGCCAGCAACCCAGAATCCAGGCCTCTACATTCAAACAACAGGATTTCTTCCCACTGAGGGAAAAAAAGCCAGCACCCCAGAGTCCAGGCCTTTACATTCAAACAACAGGATTTCTTCCCACTGAGGGGAAAAAAGCCAGCAACCCAGAATCAGGCCTCTACATTCAAACAACAGGATTTCTTCCCACTGAGGGAAAAAAGCCAGCAACCCAGAATCAGGCCTCTACATTCAAACAACAGGATTTCTTCCCACTGAGGGGAAAAAGCCAGCAACCCAGAATCAGGCCTCTACATTCAAACAACAGGATTTCTTCCCACTGAGGGGAAAAAGCCAGCAACCCAGAATCAGGCCTCTACATTCAAACAACAGTATTTCTTCCCACTTTGGGGGAAAAAGCCAGCAACCCAGAATCAGGCCTCTACATTCAAACAACAGGATTTCTTCCCACTGAGGGGAAAAAAAAGCCAGCAACCCAGAATCCAGGCCTCTACATTCAAACAACAGGATTTCTTCCCACTGAGGGAAAAAAGCCAGCAACCCAGAATCCAGGCCTCTACATTCAAACAACAGGATTTCTTCCCACTGAGGGGAAAAAAGCCAGCAACCCAGAATCCAGGCCTCTACATTCAAACAACAGGATTTCTTCCCACTGAGGGGAAAAAAAGCCAGCACCCCAGAATCCAGGCCTCTACATTCAAACAACAGGATTTCTTCCCACTGGCTGGGGAAAAAGCCAGCAACCCAGAATCCAGGCCTCTACATTCAAACAACAGGATTTCTTCCCACTGAGGGGAAAAAAGCCAGCAACCCAGAATCCAGGCCTCTACATTCAAACAACAGGATTTCTTCCCACTGAGGGAAAAAAGCCAGCAACCCAGAATCCAGGCCTCTACATTCAAACAACAGGATTTCTTCCCACTGAGGGAAAAAGCCAGCAACCCAGAATCCAGGCCTCTACATTCAAACAACAGGATTTCTTCCCACTGAGGGGAAAAAAGCCAGCAACCCAGAATCCAGGCCTCTACATTCAAACAACAGGATTTCTTCCCACTGAGGGGGAAAAAGCCAGCAACCCAGAATCAGGCCTCTACATTCTAACAACAGGATTTCTTCCCACTGAGGGAAAAAAGCCAGCAACCCAGAATCCAGGCCTCTACATTCAAACAACAGGATTTCTTCCCACTGAGGGGGAAAAAGCCAGCAACCCAGAATCCAGGCCTCTACATTCAAACAACAGGATTTCTTCCCACTGAGGGGAAAAAGCCAGCAACCCAGAATCCAGGCCTCTACATTCAAACAACAGGATTTCTTCCCACTGAGGGGAAAAAGCCAGCAACCCAGAATCAGGCCTCTACATTCAAACAACAGGATTTCTTCCCACTGAGGGGAAAAAAGCCAGCAACCCAGAATCAGGCCTCTACATTCAAACAACAGGATTTCTTCCCACTGAGGGAAAAAAGCCAGCAACCCAGAATCCAGGCCTCTACATTCAAACAACAGGATTTCTTCCCACTGAGGGGAAAAAGCCAGCAACCCAGAATCAGGCCTCTACATTCAAACAACAGGATTTCTTCCCACTGAGGGAAAAAAGCCAGCAACCCAGAATCCAGGCCTCTACATTCAAACAACAGGATTTCTTCCCACTGAGGGAAAAAAAGCCAGCAACCCAGAATCAGGCCTCTACATTCAAACAACAGGATTTCTTCCCACTGAGGGAAAAAGCCAGCAACCCAGAATCCAGGCCTCTACATTCAAACAACAGGATTTCTTCCCACTGAGGGGAAAAAGCCAGCAACCCAGAATCAGGCCTCTACATTCAAACAACAGGATTTCTTCCCACTGAGGGGAAAAAAGCCAGCAACCCAGAATGCCTCAACATACAATCAAAAGGAATTCTTACAACGGAGGGGAAAAAAGCCAGCAACGCAGAATCCAGGCCTCTACATTCAAACAACAGGATTTCTTCCCACTGAGGGGAAAAAAGCCAGCAACCCAGAATCAGGCCTCTACATTCAAACAACAGGATTTCTTCCCACTGAGGAGAAAAAAGCCAGCAACCCAGAATCCAGGCCTCTACATTCAAACAACAGGATTTCTTCCCACTGAGGGGAAAAAGCCAGCAACCCAGAATCCAGGCCTCTACATTCAAACAACAGGATTTCTTCCCACTGAGGGGAAAAAAGCCAGCAACCCAGAATCCAGGCCTCTACATTCAAACAACAGGATTTCTTCCCACTGAGGGAAAAAGCCAGCAACCCAGAATCCAGGCCTCTACATTCAAACAACAGGATTTCTTCCCACTGAGGGGATAAAAGCCAGCATCCCAGAATCCAGGCCTCTACATTCAAACAACAGGATTTCTTCCCACTGAGGGGAAAAAAGCCAGCAACCCAGAATCCATTCCATGCAGCCCTTTTCCATTTTTTTACTCCTTTCTGTTTTACACCTGTATACTTTCACAGGCCAGGGTGGATATGTGGCAGCCACTTTCACAGGCCAGGGCGGATATGTGGCAGCCACTTTCACAGGCCAGGGCGGATATGTGGCAGCCACTTTCACAGGCTACAGCGACCAGCGCGGGTGATGGACCTGCACCAAACTTGGTACACATAACCCCCCTATGACATGACCCACGTATTATGGGATTTGTAGTACTTTCCAAGACTTTGGTTCCCACAGACCACTGAGGCCACAAAAAGGACCAATACAGACCACACTCAGCACACACAGCCCCCATGACCCACTCTCGTCCTGGTGCAGTTCGGAGGAGGGTGGGCCATGGATGATGGGACTTGAAGTGCCTCTACTCACTTCCAAAGTCCGCTGCAACCCTCATCCAATCACTGATCGAGACCAAACTTGCCATACATAACCCCCATGACTGCCTTCACGTCCTGGGGAGGTTTGGGGGAGGAATGACTATGGATGATGGGATTTGTAGTACTTTTACACCCCTCTGTTCCCACAGACCACTGTGGCCCCCAAAAAACACCGAGAAAGTCCACACTTGGCACACAGAGCCCCAGTGACCCACTCTACATCCTACTGAAGTTTGGAGGGGACAGAACATGGATGATGGGACTTGCAGTACCTTCCCTCACTTCCCAATCCTGCTACAAACCTAATCCAATGACTGATCAACACCAAATCTGGCACACAGAGCCCTCATGACCCACTCTACAGCCTGGTGCAGTTTACTGTGAGACGGACCACGGATGATGGGACTTGAAGTACCTTCACTCACTTCCGAAAAACAATGCATCCCTCATCCATTCACCAATACAGACCAAACTTAGCACACAGAGCCCCCATGACCCAATCTACATCCTACTACACTTTGGGGGGGGGGGACGGAACACACAGAGATGATGGGACTTGCACTACCTTCAGTAATTTCATGATACCACTGCAACTCCCAATAATGATGGATCAAGACTAAACTTGGCACACAGAGCCCCCATGACCCACTCTACATCCTGCTGCACTTCTCAAATGACCCGGGCAGGGCCGGGTCCCCAAGCTAGTACCTTTATAAAACGGAATGTTTGTATGTGTGTATGCGGAGGGCGGGAGGGCAGGCCAGGGCGGATATGTGGCAGCCACTTTCACAGGCCAGGGTGGATATGTGGCAGCCACTTGCACAGGCCAGGGCGGATATGTGGCAGCCACTTTTACAGGCCACAGCGACCAGCGCGGGTGATGGACCTGCACCAAACTTGGTACACATAACCCCCCTAACCCCCTTTACGTCCTGGCGCGGGTCGGGGGACATGACCCACGGATTATGGGATTTGTAGTACTTTCCAAGACTTTGGTTCCCACAGACCACTGAGGCCACCAAAAAGGACCAATACAGACCACACTCAGCACACACAGCCCCCATGACCCACTCTACGTCCTGGTGCAGTTCGGAGGAGGGTGGACCATGGATGATGGGACTTGAAGTGCCTCTACTCACTTCCCAAGTCCGCTGCAACCATCATCCAATCACTGATCGAGACCAAACTTGGCACACATAACCCCCATGACTGCCTTCACGTCCTGGTGAGGTTCGGGGGAGGACTGAAAATGGATGATGGAATTTGTAGTATTTTCACACCCTTCTGTTCCCACAGACCACTGTGGCCCCCAAAAAACACCGAGAAAGTCCACACTTGGCACACAGAGCCCCAGTGACCCACTCTACATCCTACTGAAGTTTGGAGGGGGAGAGAACATGGATGATGGGACTTGCAGTACCTTCCCTCACTTCCCAATCCTGCTACAAACCTAATCCAATGACTGATCAACACCAAATCTGGCACATGAGGACCCACTCTACAGCCTGGTGTAGTTTACTGTGAGACGGACCACGGATGATGGGACTTGAAGTACCTTCACTCACTTCCGAAAAAGAATGCATCCCTCATCCATTCACCAATACAGACCAAACTTAGCACACAGAGCCCCCATGACCCAATCTACATCCTACTACACTGGGGGGGACAGAGATGATGGGACTTGCACTACCTTCAGTAATTTCATGATACCACTGCAACTCCCAATAATGATGGATCAAGACCAAACTTGGCACACCGAGCCCCCATGACCCACTCTACATCTTGCTGCGCTTCACAAATAACCCGGGCAGGGCCGGGTCCCCAAGCTAGTAGATATAATATAATATAATGTAATATAATACAATATAATATATATTGTATATACATATAATATTGATACTATAATGTAATACAATATAATACTAGTAATAATAATATTTTATAATTTATATTACGTGTAATATTACTAATAATATTACAGTATAATGTTATAGTACAATGTAATATATAATATTAATATTGTACTATGGCAATAATATAATATATTGTATTTACATTTTACTTGTAAGCCGCTCCGAGTCCCCTGCGGGGTGACAAGGGCGGAATAGAAATAAAGTAAATAAATAAATAAAATAAATAAATTAAGGTACCACTTAGTGGGGGAGGCTGAATCCCCCTGGTGGCCAGATGTTAAATTGGCTCTGTCTATCTTGTGTGTTTGTGTGTCTAAATGTAATGTGTACATTGTAATCTGCCCTGAGTCCCCTTCGGGGTGAGAAGGGCGGCATTAAAATCTATTTATTTATTTATTTTATTTACTTCATTTCTATTCCGCCCTTCTCACCCCTCAGGGGACTCAGGGCGGATTACAATGTACACATTACATTTAGACACACAAACACACAAGACAGACAGAGGCAATTTAACATCTGGCCACCAGGGGGAGCTGTGGCAATGGCAACATTCACACTTGTCTCAATTTATTTATTTACTTCATTTCTATTCCGCCCTTCTCACCCCTCAGGGGACTCAGGGCGGATTACAATGTACACATTACATTTAGACACGGAAACACACAAGACAGACAGAGGCAATTTAACATCTGGCCACCAGGGGGAGCTGTCGCACTCCTTCATTCCTCAGCGTGTTTCCTGGAGATCTTTTTATGGCCTCGTAAATTAGTTAAATGAAGCCTCGCCACTAAGTGGTACCTTAATTTCCTACTTGACAGATGCAGCTGTCTTTCGGGTTGCAAAGGTCGACAACAGGCTACACAATAGGTTGAGAGCCCACCTCGACCCGGGCAGGCCTCGAACTCATGACCTTCTGGTCAGTAGAGATCTTAAATTTTGAATGAATTATGAGGCCATTAAAGAACTCCAGGAACGCTGAGGAATACGGAAGGAACAACAAGGGACGCTGGGAACGCTGAGAGATGAGGGGTGTGTCAGCTCCCCCTGGAGGCCAGAGTTTGCCTCTGTTCGTCTATATGTGTGTATGTGGAAACGGCAGGGATTGTCTGCTAAGTATATGTACCTGTAATCTGCTCTGATTCCGCTTTGGGGTGAGTAGATCGGACTATAAATAAAGTGTATTATTATTATTATTATTATTATTAAACTAGCTTGGGGACCCGGCCCTGCCCGGGTTAATTGAGAAAGGCATTGTGTGCCAAGGTTGGTCCTTATCAGTTGTTTATTTGGCTCGCAGTGGTCTCAGGAAGTGAGTGAAGGTAATTCAAGTCCCATCATCTGTGGTCCAATGTCTTCCAAACTGGAGTAGGGTGTGGTGTGGGTCATGGGGGCTCTGTGTGCCAAGTTTGGTCTTGATCAGTCAGTGGATGAGGGTTGCAGTGGTCTCGGGAAGTGATTGGAGGTACTTCAAGTCCCATCATCCATGGTCTGCCCTCCTCCAAACTGCAGTAGGATGTAGAGTGGATCATGGGTACTCTGTGTGCCAAGTTTGGGCCTGGTCTGTGATTTGTAGGGGCTTCAATGTTCTGTGGGAAATGAATCGGGTGAAGGTACTGCAAATCCCATCATTTGTGGCCCATCCTGCCCTACACCGCACCAGGTTGTAAAGTGGGCCAGTGGGCATCTGTGTGCCAAGTTGTGGTCCTGATCCTTCAATGGTGTGGGCCAGAGTGCTCTAAGCAAGTGAGTTAAAGTACTGCAAATCCCGTCATCCATGGCCCATCCTCCCTCAAACTGCACCAGGATGTAGAGTGGGTCTTGAGGGTTCTATGTGCCAAGTTTGGTGTTGTTCTCTCATTGTTTGGGGTCGCAAAGGAGTCAGATCTGGGAAATCTGAGCTTGGAAGAAGTTCAGGTTTCCAGCCTGCCATGAGGTGGTGCTGACCTTTGTCCCAGTTCTCCGGGAAGTAAAGTGACCTTTGCTCTAGTTACTGAAGGACTATGCTGAGTCAGTCTGGGAGTGATGTAACTTCCAGGTGCCTCCAGGGGAAGTGAGGTAACCTCTTCTGGACTCGGACATTGGACAATGGACTATTAGTGCTGACTCAGAGACTAATGAGGTCACATCCCTTTGGACTATGGGATTTGCTGATTCACCCGGATATGGTGCAACCCTGCCTGGACATTGCATGGGCAAGGGGGGGGGGGGGTTAGGTATAAAAGGTGTGTTTGGGTGGCGGGACGGTGCTTTAGCTTTACAAGTGTTGTACCTGCAATAAAATCGTGTTGGACCGTGCTTCTATCTACGCGTGATCCTTACCGAAGTTGGAGCGTCATTACAGAAGCTAAAGCCCCATTCAACTTTCCCAGCAATGGAGAGGTTGGCTTGGAAGGAAGAGGAGTATATCGATATGTGGAATATTGCTCCTGAAGAGGTCCGGAGAACCATGGATTGGGAGTGGACTACCATTGACCAAGTGGGGTTCCCGGATGAGTCCAGGGAAGCGACGGCGTGTGCTGCGTCAGCCCAGATGGACGAGCTCCGAGAAGCGGAGAGATTGTGGGACAGCTCAGGTG
>JARBWK010000892.1:0-23374 GCA_030556195.1 Anolis apletophallus
AGAGTTGGTTACAACTAGACTGAATGTCAAGGGAAAAATCTTTGCCTTTATTAAAAGCTCATTCTGTATTGACTTCCTGTTTGGACATTCTTAATCTATTTCACATTTTTGGCAACTCTCACCTAAAGAGAAAGGAGAAAGAAGAAAATGAGATCCAGATATCTAACAACAAAAAAAAATCTGCTAACATTACTGAACATGATCAAAAAGTAAATTTGAATGAAAAAAGAGGAGAAAGTAAAATTCTGATACTATTATGTTTTGCTGCCTTCTAAATGATCCCGCACCCTGGCATTTTCTGGATTGGTAAACAACATAACCACCTGGAAATTTGTTTAAGGATCAGTGAGGGTCAGGTTGTATGTGTGGGAAGATGTCTTCAATTGTTTTCCATTGTTTTCATAGGATGGCATAAATCTAAGCCTTATCAGGAAGCAAGGAACATGGTTGACAAACTTTGTATCTTCCTCTCATTCTGGTCTGTTACTGTATGTGGTTGGAACAAGCTTTGTTGCCTTTTGCTGTATATTTTGATCCCAGGCAACTAACGCTGCTGGCGAACCAAAGTTTTGTTGTCTCCGCACTCTATGATTTACATTAGCCCTCTGTTCGGCAGAGACTTGAATAAGCAGGAGGTGTTCTCAGACTGTTGCAATATTAGTACCCTAGAGTCAGCCAATAAAACCCATTAATCAGGACTGAGGATGGATACATTACATAGCATATGTGTCAACTATGAAATTCACTGTGTGAATGTGATTAAAGATTGACGTGTCTGGCCAATGCACTCCTGTCCCCTCATTCACTGCCGATGTTTGGCCTCTGATGGTCTTGACCTGGATCCAAATTCCTCATCTCTGCTGCATCTGAAGTCTAATGGACTCAGTGCAAAAGACTTGCATTTTAAAAGATTAAAATTGTGTAGGAGTCTATGCTTCTGTAGCACAGCAGTTCTCGTTCGTGCCTGGAGGGCAAGGAATAGGTCCTGGGGTCCCTTTAGCATTAGGGCCTGCAGCAGCAGAGGTGGATTCGGAGGATGAGCTAGATGCCTGGGGGGAAGCACAGGGCCCTTCGGATGGGCCGCAGTCTCCCACAGAGAGCTTGGCATGGGATGAAATGTGCTTTGGGCCCATCTTAGATTCTGATCACCAGGTGGAGATGGGAAGCAGCGAAGGGAGTTATGAGCACCCGGGAGGAATTCCCAAGAGCCGAGAATGTAAACATGGATGAATCCAGTGGGAAAGTGCCAGGGAGGAAAGTTCTCAGGAAGATAGCGACACAGCTGCCGAGAGGCAAGGTCGCTCCTTCGATAGGAGACGAGACATTGAGTCTAGCAGGAGGGCTTGGTCGAGAGTCCTAGATCGGACCGAGGTCCGTGAGCAGGGTGGAGACGAAGGAGCCTGGGCGTCGCGGACCTCGGCCGACAGATTAAGTATAGGGTCCGTGGGAACGCATCCTCAGTTCTCCGGCCACGTCTTTCCTGAACAGGCGTGAGCGGAGTGGGACCACCAGCCAGCCGTGGTCATCAAGCCTTGCCTTGCATTTGCCTTGTTTCCTGAGCCGCATTGGTTTTGCGGGCCTTGCCCTGTTTACTGATCCGCTTTGGATTGCGGAGACTTGCCCTGTTTCCTGATCCGCATTGGATTGCGGAGCTTTGCCACGCTTCAAGCTTATTTGCTACGTTACTTTGGACTACTTTGCTTACTACCTTGTGGACACTTTTATCATTGAACTATTTACTCTTTGGAACTGTTTTTATACTCAATAAAGTAGTTAGCCTTCAGTACGTCTCTGTGTGTGTGTTTAAGGGGCCCGCCAGGTCCGTGATCGTGACAGCTGGCCGGAGAACTCCAAGAACCCCTTATCACACCACGGGACGCCGCTCGGGACGCCGCAAGAAGCGCTCCACGCCAGTGGTCGCCATGGCTAACTTGACCGATGTCCAAGTGCAAGAATTGCAACGAGAATTGGGTGAGCTGCGGACCGGGCTGGACGGCACCGGGGTGAGACCACCAGGCCGCATTAGTGGAAATCCGGCCCAGGTGTAGGTTTTTGTTTGCCAAGTGGAACTTTATTTGGAGCAACGCCCCAACGAGTTCGCCAACGATCGAGCCCAGGTGGTTTTGTTTTCAACCTGATGGAAGGGACAGCGGCAACGTGGGCCACCGCGTTGATCCGGCGCAGTCCCCCATACCAACACGCTGCGGGCTTTCCTAGACGCGATCAGGGTGACCTGGGGGCTCCGTCAATGAAGAGCTCGCCGAGAGGGATTTGGCTCGGCTGACGAGCAAGGATCTATCCCTGTCCCAGTACATCTCCCGTTTTCGAGTCCTGGCTTCCCAGACACAGTGGGGTCTACCGGCGTTGCGGTATCACTACATTGGGGCTGTCACGGAACTGCAACAGGAGATGTTAAAACACCCCGGCCCGCGGATCTGGAGGCCGCCATCACCTTGAGCCTTCGTATGGAAGCAGGACTGCAGACTAGAAGCGGTGGGACAAGGGCGTGATGGAGAAACCGGTGGCACGGAAGGAAGGGGCTGGACAGTTTCAACCCCGGCAATTGCCAGTGCCGGCCGGCCCGGATGACCCGGAACCCATGCAGTTGGGAACAGTGCGGCCCAAAGTAGACCAGGCGGAGAAGGCTCGGCGTCAGCGCCTCAACTTATGCTGGTACTGCGGGGGGGCTGGACATTTTTCTAAGGAGTGCCCCCAGAAACCGCGTGGAAAGACTCCTCGGGCCTCCGCCGCCCTTCAGGCGACGGGGGAAGGGGCCGGCCAGGTGTAAGAGGGTTCGCTCACTCGGCCGATGTCACTAACCTCCCCCCTGAACCCAAGACTGGACAATTGTTCCTTGTAATGGTTAGTTTGTGGTCTCCCGAGAAGGGGCCGATGATGGTCCATGCCATGATTGACTCGGGAGCGACCAACAACTTCATCGATGCAGACTATGCCAAGTCTGCCGGATTAAAATTTCTTGATCTCCAAGAGCCCAAGGGCGTCCAAACCATTGATGGGAGAGTCCTGAAAATGGGGGCTGTAACTCAGTATACAGCTCCTACCAGGATGTGGACTAGTTCTCATAAAGAGGACATTTCTTTTCTTGTGACCAAGCTCCCAGATTTCCCCATTGTCCTGGGCATTGTGTGGCTCGCGCTCCATGACCCCCAGATCTCCTGGGCTAAGAGACAGCTAATTTTTTCTTCAGACCATTGCCAGGGACACTGCATGACGGCTCGGGCGTGCCTGGCCCAAGAAGTGGAGAATGTGGCCACCCTGCCCAAGAAGTATGCCGGATTTTGGGATGTCTTCAGTGAGAAGGAGGCGGAACGTCTGCCTCCCCACCGGCCCTATGACTGTGCCATTGAATTGCAGCCGGGAGCCCCAATCCCGCGGGGGAGACTCTACCCTCTCTCGGAACCAGAGCAACAGGCTCTCCGAGATTTCCTGGATGAGAATCTGCGGAAGGGGTTCATTCGGCCCTCCCAATCCCCGGCCGGGGCTCCGATTCTTTTCGTCAAGAAGAAATCGGGGGAGTTGCGACTTTGCAATGACTACAGGGAACTCAACAAGATCACGATCCGGAATCGCTATCCCCTGCCCTTGATCCCCGAGCTCTTGGAGCGGATGCGGGGAGCTAAGGTGTTCACTAAACTGGACCTGCGGGGGGCTTACAACCTTGTCCGGATCCGCCAGGGTGATGAATGGAAGACGGCCTTCCAGACCAAGTGGGGCAGTTTCGAATACCTGGTGATGGGATTCGGTTTGTGCAACGCCCCTGCCTGTTTTCAACATTTCATGAATGACATTTTCCGAGACCTTTTGGACCGCTATCTGGCGGTCTACTTAGACGACCTGCTGATTTTTTCTCCGGATCAGGCGACCCATGATCGCCATGTCAAGGAAGTGCTCCAGAGGCTGAGGGCCCATGGGCTCTATGCTAAGCTGGAGAAATGTGCTTTTGACTTGCGTGAGGTGGACTTTCTGGGCTACCGTATCTCACCTACGGGCATTGCCATGGATGACACCAAGGTCCAAGCCGTGGTCGACTGGGCGGCCCCTGCTAGCAAAAAAAGACATTCAAAGATTCCTGGGCTTTGCCAACTACTACAGAAAGTTCATTCCTGACTTTGCCAAGTGGGCTGATCCTGATCACCCAGTGTTTGCGGGGAAAGGAGCCGTACCGGTGGACTACGGAGGACCATGTCCGGAGTCCCAAGTTGAAGCACCTGTTCACCACTCAGCCGCTTTTGCATCACACCAACCCCCGCACCCCTTACATCGACCGGGCCGATGCGGATGTGGCGGTGGGAGCGATCCTGCTGCAGCCTCAGGGGACGGACTTGTTGCCCTGTGCCTACTATTCCCGGCAGCTGACGGCTCCGGAAAAGAACTACACCATTTGGGAGAAGGAACTGTTGGCCATCAAGGTGGCTTTCGAGGTCTGGAGACACCTGCTTGAAGGGGCCAAGTTCCCGGTGGAGGTCCACACCGACCACTGGAACTTGGAGCATCTGAAGTCCCAGCGCAAATTGAACCAGAGGCAACAGCGATGGTCCCTGTTCTTTGAGCGATTCAATTTCCGCATTCACTATGTGACCCCCAAGCAGACCAAGCAAGCTGATGCGCTGTCCCGAAAGCCGGAGTACGTTCGTGAGGGCGACGGGCCGTCCGAGGCCCGGTTGCTTAAAGCGGAGAACTTTGCGGCTGCTCGGGCGCTCCCTGTCAACCCTCAGTGGCTCCGCCAGCCCCTGGTGACAAGAGACCATTGAGTGTTCGTGTCCAGGCTCGCCAGCGGACCGATCCGTGGGTGCAGGAGCAGCTGACCAAGGGGCCTCAAGCCCCTTTCCAGGTAAAGAACGGGTGCTTTACCACCGGGACTCTGTCTATGTTTCCCCTGGCCCGAGCGGGCGGACATTCTCAAGCTTTGCCACGATAGCCGGGCCGCAGGCCATTTTGGACTGTTCAAGACTTTGCAACTGGTCCTACGGGACTTTTGGTGGATTAAAGTGCGGAGGGATGTGGAGGACTATGTGGGATCCTGCCCTGTGTGTCACCGGGCTAAGAACCAGGGGGGCAAGCCGGCCGGTTTGCTCCAGCCGCTTCCGACCCCCTCTGCACCCTGGAAGATGATTTCGGCCGATTTCATCACCGACCTCCCCAAGTCCAAGGGCTTCACCACGATATTGGTCGTGGTGGACTGTTTCACCAAGATGGGACACTTCATCCCCTGTGTGGGGGTGCCCACTGCCAAAGAGACTGCTGATATGTTTGTGCAACATGTGTTTCGGCTGCATGGACTTCCACAGAGCCTGGTGACTGACCGGGGCACCCAATTCACTTCCCAGTTCTGGAAGGCTGTCCAGAAGTTGCTGGGGATTGATGTGCGCATGTCCACGGCCCATCACCCGCAGACCGATGGCCAGACCGAACGGGTCAACGCCACCTTGGAGCAGTACCTGCGCTGCTATGTCAACTATCAGCAAAACAATTGGGCGTCCTTGTTGTCCCTGGCAGAGTTTGCTTACAACAATGCGACGCAGGAATCCATCAAAGAGACTCCTTTCTTTGCTAACTATGGACACCACCCTCGGTTCTACCCGCCGGTGGACCCGTCCGGAGATGTTTCCGAGGCTAAGGATTGGCTTCGAGAGCTCACTGCACTCCAAGACTTGCTACGCACTCAATTGGACCAGGCGAAAGCTGACTACAAGCGGATGGCTGATCGGCGGCGCCAGGAGGGTCCTGACATCCTTGTGGGGATAAAGTTTGGCTGTCCACCAAGAATTTGCCTACGCAGCGACCCAGCCGCAAGCTGGACGCCTTGATTTTTGAGTCCCTACAAAGTTTTGGAGACGGTGGGGCCTGTTTCCTTCAAACTACAACTCCCAGCGGACATGAAGCTCCACCCGGTGTTTCATCGTTCGTTGCTCCGCCAGCGAAGGGGGTGCGGCCTGACGTGACGCAGCCGCCTCCTCCCCCTGTGATGCGCGATGGCGAGGAGGAGTTGGAGGTCCAGGACATCTTGGATGCTCGCATCCGCTACCGGAAGTTGGAGTATTTGCTTGACTGGAAGGGGTTGGGACCGGAAGAACGTTCATGGACCCGGGCTCGGGATGTCCATGCTCCGGATCTCGTGGCTCGTTTTCACCGCAAGTACCCTGACAAACCCAAACCTCGAGGGCGGCCTCGGAAGGGGCCCTGAGGGGGATAGTGTAGCACAGCAGTTCTCGTTCGTGCCTGGAGGGCAAGGAATAGGTCCTGGGGTCCCTTTAGCATTAGGGCCTGCAGCAGCAGAGGTGGATTCGGAGGATGAGCTAGATGACTGGGGGGAAGCACAGGGCCCTTCGGATGGGCCGCAGTCTCCCACAGAGAGCTTGGCATGGGATGAAATGTGCTTTGGGCCCATCTTAGATTCTGATCACCAGGTGGAGATGGGAAGCAGCGAGGGAGTTATGAGCACCCCGGGGGGAGGAATTCCCAAGAGCCTGAGAATGTAAACATGGATGAATCCGAGTGGGAAAGTGCCAGGGAGGAAAGTTCTCAGGAAGATAGCGACACAGCTGCCGAGAGGCAAGGTCGCTCCTTCGATAGGAGACGAGACATTGAGTCTAGCAGGAGGGCTTGGTCGAGAGTCCTAGATCGACCGAGGTCCGTGAGCAGAGATTGGAGACGAAGGAGCCTGAGCGTCGCGGACCTCGGCCGACAGATTAAGTAGAGGGTCCGTGGGAACGCATCCTCAGTTCTCCGGCCACGTCTTTCCTGAACAGGCGTGAAGCGGAGTGGGACCACCAGCCAGCCGTGGTCATCAAGCCTTGCCTTGCATTTGCCTTGTTTCCTGAGCCGCATTGGTTTGCGGAGCCTTGTCCTGTTTCCTGATCCGCATTGGTTTGCGGAGCCTTGCCCTGATTCCTGATCCGCATTGGATTGCGGAGCTTTGCCACGCTTCAAGCTTATTTGCTACGTTACTTTGGACTACTTTGCTTACTACCTTGTGGACACTTTTATCATTGAACTATTTACTCTTTGGAACTGTTTTTATACTCAATAAAGTAGTTAGCCTTCAGTACGTCTCTGTGTGTGTGTTTAAGGGGCCCGCCAGGTCCGTGATCGTGACAGCTTCAAAAAGGTGCTGCATGACTGCAAGAAGCATTGTATTTTCTTGACTACTTTTATTTTCTTTCTCGGTCCTGTTTCAGAGCTGAGATTCTGTAGAATCTTATTGCAGTATATTTCATTGATGTTTTCTCTCTTTGTTTCCTAGAGACAGGAAGAGGCTTGATGACCACAAAGGGCCTCCAGGTTTGTATTCCTTAGGAAGGACAGGCATTGTTCTTCTGGTGTAGACTGAGAATATGAAAAGATATATATTTTCTTTAAAAGAATCTNNATATTATTTATGCTTTTGCAGTGGCTTTAGAATTACATTTTATATTGGTCTTAGAACTGCACTTTTGTATTTAACTATTGGATTCACAACACCAAATGCTGAAATGATGGGTTAACGCTGATAAAATTAGAGTTGAGTATCACCTTTACTAGGCTACTAAAAAAGCATTAAAAATGTGAACTTTCTGATTCTTCAGAGCTCCAGTAGTATGTCATTTCACTGTTCCAATAAATTAATCATTCCAACCTGATCTTTGATTTTATTTAACTTATTTTATTCGTGTACCTAGACACACACATGGGCCCCCTGGTGGTGCAGCAGGTTAAACTACTGAGCTGCTAAACTTGCAGACCAAAAAGTTGGTGGTTTGAATCTGGGGAGTGGGGTGAGCTGTTAGCTCCAGCTTCTGCCAACCTAGCAGTTCAAAAACATGCAAATGTGAATAGATCAATAGGTACTGCTCCGGAGGGAAGGTAACAGTGCTCCATGCAGTTATGCTAGCCACATGACCTTGGAGGCGTCTACGGACAACGCCAGCTCTTCAGCTTAGAAATGGAAATGAGCACCATCCCCCAGCGTCAGACATGACAAGACTTAATGTCAGGGGAAACCTTTACCTTAGACACACAGGCAAGTCTCACTTTCTGTCAGGATTTCATTCGTGAACTTGTAATGTAAACTGAAACTAATGTAAATTTGAACATGGGTGGTGGAGATAAGGGGGCAGTATTCCAACAGAACTGAAATAACAACAGAGCTAGCATTTACCCACCATCAAGAGCTTTAAAGCCATCAGAACTCACCTTTTACAGGGTATAGAAATATGCATATTTTCTCCAGAATAACCAGAAGAGGCAGTAGCAACTGCTGATCCCAAGGGAGAACATGCTATTTTGCTATGATTTCTCAATCAGTCTTCCTAAATGGAGAAACTACCGTACATCAGAGAGAGAGATGGAACATTTCCTTCTGTGTCTTCTGCAGAGGGCTCAACAGCATGAGAAGTGGCACATCTCTCATATAAAAGCCAGTTAAAAAAGTAAACACCCATTGATTTCCCTTTTCCCTTTCAGTCTTCAGTGATAAGCAGGCTTTAAAATGCTACAAGATTTTTTTGTCATTCTTACTGTAGTGACCTTACAAGTTATTCTTCTTCCCAAGGAGGAAGAGCGCTGCAGGAAGGAAAACATTTCACTTAATTATCTTAAGTACCTGGCACTGTATTTTTTAATAATAAACATGTTAAAGGATTACATAGGAGTTCCTTTTACCTATGATATATTATGAGATATTATACAGTGGAAACTAAAATACAATTGAAGAGAACTATGGAGAATTACATGGCATCTTCACGTTTATTTGCTTCATTTCTATACCATTTTTCTTACCCCAGGGGGGACTCATAGCGGTTTCCAACATATTTACGGCAAAATTCAATACATACAAAAAACCTAACATGAAACAACAATAACATATGACTATCAACTAAATCATAAAAACATAGTAACATTTAGACATTAAAATGTGAAGTTAAATACACATAATCTGAAAATCATAGTCCAAGGCCATTTCATATCAATTAACATAATCCCTGTTTGTTCCTTGTATTGGTTACTGCCCAAAGGCTTGGTCCCACATCCATGTTTTTACTTTTTTTCTGAAGGGCAAGAGGGAGGGTGCTGATCCAATTGAATTAAAGAGGGAATGCCATAGTTGAGCTACCACAGAGAAGGCCCTGTCTCTCGTTCCCACCAATCGCACCTGCGAAGGAGGTGGAACCAAGAGCAGGGCCTCCCCGGAGGATCTTAATCTCCAATATGGTTCATAGAGGGAGATATGTTCGGACAGGTAAGCTGGGCCTGAACCGTTTAGGGCTTTATAGGCTAAAGACAGCACTTTGAATTGTGCTTGGCAGCAGACTAGCAGTCAGTGGAGCTGGCGTAACAGGGTTTGTGTGCTTCACATCCCACAGAGCAACTACAACAACTCTTCCATATAACTACATAGTTGGTGGTGGGAACACTAGCCTTTGAGCCCCAAAGAGCCTAATATTCTTCAAAGGCCATGGTGAAGCAATGAGGGCTAGCAAACAAATAATTCACACAACTCCTGAAGATAAACATGCTGACATCAGAGGGTGGGACTCACCTGTTCAGGTAAAGGGACTTACTAATGTCTGTGAATAATGTGTTCCAGGCCATATTGACTGACAGCATGTTTTCTTTTAACATTTCATAGGTAGGAGAGCTGATTATTTCTTTGCCTGAAAAATGTCTGCTCACCACTGATACTGTCCTTAACAGCTACCTCCGGGAATACATTGTGAAGTAAGTTGATAATGACTTGAAATCTTGCATTTTGTCCATTGACATTCCCTAAATCTTTTGCTTCCATTTAGAATTGTGAAAATAATCTGCTGTTACAATGTGTATGTCTCCTAACCTGAATTATTTGGTGCTTTCAATACAACCAAGCAAACAAATAGGTCTATATAAGGTCTGTAATTACTTTTCTATGTCAACAATCAATGAATAACTTTAAATGCACAAATAAAACAGAAAGGAACAATGAAATGAAAATGTCTTCACTGGAAAATCAGACATCTGAACTGCAGTCTGAACTATACTTGGGATTTAGTTCCAGCTAGAGTGAACCCATTGAATGAATGGGTGTTCATGAACAACGTTTAGGAAGCTGCAATAATTCAGGGAAAATGCTGTACCTTGGCCAAATATTTGGGTTCAGCCCCAGATTCTTTATGGAGGAATTGTATGGAAATATGTTTTGTAGTTCTCATTCTTTCTTTTACCATTTTAACAGGTGGACACCTCCCATTTCTCCATTGATAGCGCTGTGTACTTTTATAATAGCAGAGAAATGTGCCCAAGGAAAGTCACTGTGGAAACCATATCTGGACCTCCTGCCTGAGATATACAGCTGTCCAGTTTGTTTGGAGCAAAAAGTAGTGGACCTTTTCCCTGAACCCTTGAGAAGAAAGGCCCACGAGCAAACAAAACTGGTCCAGGCACTGTTTATTTCCTCCCAGCAGTTCTTCTTTTCCTTGCAGCCTTTGTTTCATAAAGATGTTACGTCTGTTTTTAACTATCAGGCATTCAAATGGGCTTGGTGCACCATTAATACCAGAACAGTATATATGAAGCACTCACGGAGAGACTGTTTTTCTAGAGACACAGATACATATGCCTTAGCCCCATACTTGGATCTACTAAATCATAATCCTACTGTCCAGGTAAGAATATTGAAGGAGTGTATGGATGTAAAAAATTGATGGATTAAATGGGAACTGTGTTCAAACATTGCAATGAGAAGTGCACTTCATTCTATTTCACCTCTATCATGTTGTTTGCTCCCACCCTGTAACAGCCAGGAATTGTAGATCATTTAACCTCTAAAAGTAGCAACAGGAAAAAAGCTACAATCTGGCAGCATTATAAATAACAACAACAACAACTTTATTTATATCCTGCCCCATCTTCCCAAAGGGACACATGGCAGCTTACAAGACAGCAACAATGCAAACAAGAATCAGATAAAATATAAAAGAATAATGTCCATGAATACAAATGTGCAACATTTGTGCCCTCTGGTATATTTATTTATTTTGTGTCAAAAGCATTGCATAAATAAATTAGTAGAAAACTGATAAAATAGAGGGAACCCGAGCGGCTGAATAATTTCAGACCAAAAGCAGGTAACAGTAACCACATTGTAGCTTTAAACAGTTCTTCCTCAGTGCATGAGGCAGGGCATTGTGGGCAAGCATACAGATACGGAGTAGTTTTTTTTCTTTTCCACAGTTGCATAAGGTGGAGGATTCTTCTAGGTAGTGCCATTTAGCCAGGTTGTCTTCTGGTCTGCCCACTCTATTTCTGAGTCTATTCAGGGACTTCCAAGTTGCCCATTCTTGGTTTGCCCCTGGAGGCAGATCTTATTTATTTAAAACTTTTGTACCCCGACCTTCTCACTTCTATTGGCATAACAGCAAAAATTCCATGCTATACAATTTAAAAACAACTACAACAACATATTAAAATACTAAAAAACCCAGCATAAAACCACCTTGCCATTAAAACAATTCCACTCAATCTGTAAACGTGGTCATACATTCAGACAATAGCCAATCTCAGCCTATTCTGGGAAGGCTTGGTTCCACATCCAGGTCTTCACCAGCCTCTAAGGACAACAGAGAGGGGCAGATCTAGCATCACTTGGGAGAGAGTTCCACAGCCGAGAGGGCCACCACAAGAAGGCCCTGTCTCTCGTCCCCACCAGCCGCACTTGCGAAGCCAGCGGGACTGAGAGCAGGGCCCCACCGGAGGATCTTAATGTTCTTGATGGTTCGTAGGGGAGAATCTGTTCGGACAGGTAAACTGGGCCAGAACCGTATAGGGCAGGGGTGCTCACACTTTTTCAGCATGCGAGCTACTCTTAAAGCAACCAAGTCCAAAAGATCTACCTGCCCCTGCGCGCTCTTGCCACCGCGCGTGCTCCTACTGCTGTCTTCTGCCCACGCAGTGCTTCTTCCGCCTGTGGGGCATTGCAGAAAGGAGAAAGCACGAGGCAGGGCATCCAGAGGGAGCGCTCCGCCTTGCCTGTCTCACCGGCAGCGGAGGCTGCACAGCTGCTTCTGGACGAGAGAGAGGCAGGGCAATCCCTCCAGAGGCCCCGCCTCGTGCCTCCTTCCTGCAATGCCCCGCAGGCGAAAGAAGCACCGCAAGAGCGGAAGCCAACAGCAGGAACGCGCGTGCACACAGGGTGTGCGCGCGCATGGCAGGAGCGCCCCATGTGGCTGGTGAGGCCCGAAGATCACCTGGAAGAGGGCCGAAGATCTACTAGCAGCTCCCGAGCTACCTAATGAGCACCCCTGGTATAGGGTTTTGTAGGTTAAAACCAGCACTTTGAATTGTGCCCAGAAGCTAATTGGCAGCCAGTGGAGCTGGCGCAGCCAGGGAGTTGTATGCTCCCTGTACCCCGCTCCTGTTAGTAACCTGGCTGCCGAACGTTGGACTAATTGCAGCTTCCGAGTAGTCTTCAGAGGCAACCCCACATAGAGAGCGTTGCAGTAGTCTATTCGGGATGTAACCAGACCTTTTGTGGGGGGCATCCAGTTGGGATTTCCTGGTTTAGCTGCTCAGAGAAATACTCTTGCTGTTGCTGGGGGAACATTATTTATTTATTATTTATTTACCATATTTATATCCCATTCTTATCAACCCCGAAGGGGACTCAGAGAAGTGCACATAAAGAGGAGTGGTGGTTCTTATGAAACTTTTCCTTGATTTGAGTCTACTGGGAGGAGCCTGATAGCCATGCAGTGGGTGACTTTCACAGTGTTCAGTCTCAAAAACAGCTTCTGGGAGAACTGAGGAAGCACTCACAAGTACTGTATTCATTAATTTATTAATCTTAGTCTGCCCTGTGCTATGTCACAAAAGCTCGGAGTAGCAGTGCAAACAGATTAAATATAAATATTAGAATTTATTAAATATAGGAACAAGGTGAAACAAAATTAAAATATGCTAATCATTTCAAAGTAAGTCAGTTTGGTCCAAAGGCTTTAATAAACAACTATGTTTTTACTTGGTTCCTAAATGAAATTAGTGTTCGTGTCATTTAGGTGTCTAAGGGGGAAGCTGAGGTGTCATGGCTGATAGTGCTCTTTGTATGTCATCACACAATTATTGACTTCACTGATTGGACACAAAAGATTCCTCTCCCCAGCTTATTCTTCTTTTGTTGGCACAGATTATATGCCTTCATTCCACCAGGCAGCAGAAACATGGAATTTGATTGGCACATTGTTCCCTCAGTAATTGAAAGAATAGTAGTTCTCAAACAGTTTACGTATGTTTAAACATTTCTGCTCATAAACATGTAGTTTTCTCAACTTCCTCCAAGGTGAAAGCTGGCTTTAATGAAAAGACAAAGTGCTATGAAATAACAACACTTACACACTGTCAACATTACAACGAAGTTTTAATTTGTTATGGCCCCATGATAATCAGCGTCTGCTTCTGGAATATGGGTTTGTTTCAGGGATAACCCACACAGCAGTGTTTACGTGGGAACAGGTAAGGTTGTGGTTTGATCCTCACCTTGATTGGCAATAAAGAATGTTTGGAAGCTTAATATTGTAGTAGCTGAAGCTTGCTGGAGCTTTGAATTGCATCACATTTTAAGCCAAGGCAATTGTGCAACCTCCCGATATAGGTGGACTTTCATCACTGGCTATGCTAACTGTATTCAATGAGAGGTGGAGTCAAACATCTGAAGGCCATCCAGTTCACTGTAAGGGATCAATACCTTTGCAGCTTGCTCCGCACTATGCCATAGCTTGATTTCAGTTCAATTTGCATGATGTCTTGGATCAATAATAGTCTTGAAAAGTGAGTTGTGTAATTTGTAGCAAAACAAAATATTGCAAGAGACCATTTGTTTGGTTCTGTTAGTAGTTGCTGCCTTTGTCTTCTTGTTCACCTCCATGTGTGAATTATAATAGTGTTGCCGGGGGGATGATATAATTGATATATATAAAGGAAGAATCGTCATGGAAAGACCGTCCCAAACAGAGAAACCTTACAACGCAGAGACACCAAACTTGCCAACAGAAATAGGCCTCAGACAAGGTACGTTTGTAGCAAAAACTTTCCCCCAAAACCTAAAGGCCCCCAAAACAACGGTAAAAAAACTACATTTCCCAGCATCCTCGGGGCTGCCAACGACTCTCCCAGCCTCTACATTCTGACAACATGATTGGCTGCCAATAAGGCGGTTGCATAACTCCTGTACTGGCCAGCCAACATGAACATTCCGACCCATAATAAACTGTCAGAGGAGGATAAGGCAAAGGGCTGAGGCACAAAATTTACACCCCTACAAATCACAGACCACGCCCAAAATTGACAGTAAGGCTTCATTAACTTAATTTCCCTGACTAGGCCTTACTTAATGGAATGCTATTTACGCTCTGATTTCACAGTAAGGCTTCATTAACTTGATTCTCCCGACTAGCCCTCAGCTCATTGGACATTGTGTATGGCCTGAATTGACAGTAAGGCTTCATTAACTTGCTGTTCTTGACTAGGCCTCAGCTCATGGGACACTGTATGGCCTGAATTTACAGTAACCTACCTTGGCACACAGAGCCCCTATGACCCAAGCTACATTATACTACAGTTTGGAGGAGGGTGGACCATGGATTATGGGACTTGAAGTACCTCCATGGATAATGGGATTTGTAGTACTTCAAAACCCATCATTCCCAACAGACCACTGTGCCCAAGAACCAAGACCAATAAAGACCAAACTTGGCAAACAATGCACCCATGACCCACACTCCATCCGACTGCAGATTAGAGGAGGACACACCATGGATAATGGGATTTCAAGTACCTCCACTCACTTCCAAAGTACCCCACCCACACACGCATCAACCTCTACATCAACACAGCAGACGGAAAGACAAAAAACATTGCATATCCACAAGCTATGCAGAACGCCAGCAACACCACACAACAACTCCACAGGACTCCAACATCCCACCCACCAAAACAACCCACAACAACACAGCCATGACCCCAACAACAACAACTTACATACTCGAACTTCCTCGCATCTCCAAAATAGGGCACAGCAACGCGTGCCGGGTACAGCTAGTGATGATATATAATAAACCTTTTTATTCAACCTGAGAAACTCACAAAATATCCTATGGACCATAACAATGCTTTTAGTTATGTGCTGGAGAAGGGAATATTTGAATCTGAGGACATGCCAGGACAGATGTGAACATGTATTTCCTAATTAAAGTACTTGACTTACCATGGTTAAGACCTCATTAGGGGCAATTCCACCTCAGTGGTTTTTCTCCCACACATTTGTTTCATGCTGATTTTTTCCTCTTTTTCCTCTTGGTATTCACTTGGCCTAGACTGGCTTTGTCAGTATGAGAAACCCATTTGTTCCCTCAATAAACATATTGTTTTCCTTCTTTTCTCTCTGACTTTATTTCTTTATAGTCTTTCCTGCCACCTTGTGTTCATTCTTCGATTTCCTAACACTTCTAATTCTTGCCAGGCACTAGGAGTTTCCCTCTCGTTGTCATCATATTTGTGTTTTTCTAAATTCAAGAAAATACTTCCACTATTATGCAGATGAAGAGCTGTGTGTTGCATTGTGTGTTGCATTGTGAAAGGGCTGACCAGGTTCCTGCTCAGAAGCACTTATTTTAGAGTTGCTTTAGAGGTGGGGAACAGAAGGTTTGATTTTCTTATATTCTTTGGATATATAGCAGGGGTGTAAATCTGCAGTCCAGAAGTGTTTTGGCATGAATTTAGGAAAATGAGATGTAGCGAAAATAGTCAAATAATATACAACTCCTACACAAATCATGTTAATAAGACTCAAGGGAAAACCATCAATATAACGATAATCCAAGTTCATGTTTCACCTACCAAATCAAAAGAAGAAATTGAAAAAGTTGATGCTGGAGTTCAGGGAGAAATTGATCTGATTGTGGGATCACAAAGTGCTAATATCAAAAAATAGAGTAAAACTAAATAATGCACATTACTTGCTTTGAACTGGATTATATGAGTCTATTCTGTCATATAATCCAGTTCAAAGCAGATAATCTGGATTTTATATAACAGTGGAGAAAGGGATCTTAGACAACCTGTGCCAAAATACTATCTAAAGAACATCCCTCCACATGTATGGGTTTGGCCTTTTTTTTGGATTTGATTATGTTTTCTGTAGGAATCTCAAGTCATTCAGTGTCAAATTCTGCTGGAAGCTGACCATGGAGTCATGATGGAGGACTTAGAGAGGTGTGCTCTTTGATTTAAAAAAAGAAGTTTTTTTTAAAAAAGGGTTTTTCACTTTTGTGGGGGTCATGTGCCCATAACCCCAGCAAATGTGGAGACTGACACTAATTTTAAAATAATGTGTAGTATTAAGACTAATTGACGGAGCCAGAAAAACCCTGGGCTGAAGCCAGGGATATTGACAGGGAGGAATGCAAAAATATACTACCTCCAGCTGAAAAGAAAAACATGAATGGATAACAGCTTATATTGTTTGAGCAATTAAGGACAGAGGAGCAAAAGTAGAAAAGTGACAGAAATAAAAATATGAATATGTGACTCGTATGTAGGGACAAAATGAACTGAGAAATCAAAGAAAATTTTTCATCAGGAGCAGAGATGCTCTGATGAGCAGGGAAAAACTAAAAAAATTCTATGACTAAATAGAATTTAAAAGACAATGGAAACATGCACTGAAATGTAAAAGAGGTGAAAGGATGATAGGTTCAATCAAGGAAGAACCTACAATTTTAGAAAGTGAGGTAGAAGCTGCACTCAGAGAATTTGGGAGAAATAAATCATGAACAGATGGCATACCAATAATTTTTGGCAATGTAGGAAAAGAGAACATTTACATTACAGATGGATAGACACTGTCCTTGCGCTGAGTCTGAAAGACCTGAGCCGAACTGTTGTTGACAGGGTGACTTAAAGGTCTCTCATGTATGTGGTCAAAGTTGATTTGAGGGCCGTCAACAACATGAAAGCTCTTTGCTACTCCTCTGAGATAGAAAAGCCAGATATGATGTGGAAACCAGCTTTGCCTGCACTTGCCCAGTGCCTTGAGATAGTACAGATACTCTAAAGCTAGCCAGGCTGATCTGTTATGTTAGAATTACATGAATTCCCACCCAGAAGTGAAAATGAATGCTTTCATCTTGTTATATTCAAGATTCTGAGAGGAAATATGATACAGAAATAATTTTAAAAAATAATTAAAATGCCAGACTTTTTTCTATATCTAATTATTTGTTTGAAATATTTTGCTTTCTTTAGATGCATTGCTCAAAAATGTAATTCCAGAAGACAAACAAAGGTCCAAGAAACTTTCGATCTTACAAGAGCACAAACTTTTGGAGTAAGTTCTACATATGTGTAAACAGGTCCAAAGTTTAGGCTCAGGACTGCCTCCTTTCTGGGGTGTTGCCATATAATGCTGGGACACTATATGTGGTACGAAAAAAAAAGCCACGCAATATCATACTCAATTTCATAAAACATTTCTAGGTTTTTTTTGTAAGGCTCTTGTTCCTGGAGGTGAATAATTTGTTAATTTAATGTAATACACTTCAGAAACAGTTTCTTTTCTGGAATACAGCATATCCAGGGCTGTCCAATTTATACAATTGGGTGCATATTCATTTTCATACAACCTTTGTTACCTTGTCAAATGCAACTGGAGAATATTTTGTATGTTATACAGATTAGGATAAACACATTATGATCCATTGTCCACTTGCAGCTAGGCTACATTCATTTTTGTTCCTTAGACCAAGAAGAATGTATTCTAATGATCACATGATTTTAATGGTCCGTTCTGGCCTGGACACCATGTTAACGGCAGTCTCTGAGGATGTAGCTGGAGCACCTGCTTGTCCGATTTTGATGGATCAATTTCAATTGGTGAAACATGAGGATGTGGACAAGATACTTGGAGGAATGAGAGCAACCACATGCATCCTAGACCCCTGCCCATCCTGGCTTCTAAAGGAGGCCAGAGGGGGTTGGCCGAGTGGATAAAGTTGGTGGTTAATGCCTCCCTTCAGGAAAGCAACATTCCAGCGAGCTTAAAACAAGCTGTGATAAAACCGCTGTTGAAAAAACCATCACTGGACCCCACTCAATTCGTCAACTATCGGCCTGTTTCCAATCTTCCCTTCTTGGGCAAAGTCCTGGAACGTGTGGTGGCCTCACAACTCCAGGTATTCTTGGAAGACACGGATTATCTGGATCCGGCGCAGTCTGGTTTTAGGCCGGGACATGGTACCGAGACAGCCTTGGTTGCCTTAGTGGATGATCTACGCCGGGAGCTTGACGGGGAGTGTGTACCTGTTGGTTCTGCTGGACCTCACAGCGGCCTTCGATACCGTTAACCACGGTATCCTTCTGGGACGCCTCGCAGAGATGGGGCTTGGAGGTACTGTCTTGCAGTGGCTCCGGTCCTTTCTAGAGGGCCGATCTCAGAAGGTGTTATTGGGAGACACCTGTTCAGCCCCACAACCATTGTCTTGTGGGGTTCCTCAGGGTTCAATATTATCTCCCATGTTGTTTAACATCTACATGAAGCTGCTGGGGGAGGTTATCCGGAGTTTCGGAGTGCGGTGTCATCTGTACGCAGATGATGTCCAACTCTGTCACTCCTTCCCACCTGCTACTAAGGAGGCTGTTCAGGTCCTGAACCGGTGCTTGGCAGCTGTGTCAGATTGGATGAGGGCGAACAAATTGAAATTGAATCCAGACAAGACAGAGGCACTCCTGGTCAGTCGAAAGGCCAAACAGGGCATAGGGTTACAGCCTGTGTTGGACGGGGTTACACTCCCCCTGAATACGCAGGTTCGCAGTTTGGGTGTGATCCTGGACTCATCGCTGAGCCTGGAACCCCAGATTCGGCGGTGGCCAGGGGAGCTTTTGCACATTAAAAACTTGTGCGCCAGCTGCGCCCGTACCTTGAGAAGTCTGACTTGGCCACGGTGGTCCATGCTCTGGTTACATCCCGTATAGATTACTGCAATGCTCTACGTGGGGTTGCCTTTGAAGACTGTTCGAAGCTGCAACTAGTCCAACGGACAGCAGCCAGGTTGATTACAGGAGCGCCATTCAGAGAGCGTACAACTCTTCTGTTGTGCCAGCTCCACTGGCTGCCAGTTTGCTACCGGGCACAATTCAAAGTGCTGGCTTTAGCCTTTAAAGCCCTAAACGGTTCGGGTCCAACTTACCTGTCTGAACGCATCTCTCCCTATGAACCATCGAGATGTTTAAGATCATCTGGAGAGGCCCTGCTCTCGGTCCCACCTTCTTTGCAGGCACGGCTGGCGGGGACGAGAGACAGGGCCTTTTCAGTGGTGGCTCCTCGGCTTTGGAACGCCCTCTCTAAAGACATCAGATCGGCCCCCTCCCTCCTGACATTTCGCAAGAAAGTCAAGACCTGGCTATTTGAGCAGGCATTTGCTGATGAAATATAAGGCTTAATGAGATATATGGAATGACGACGATGCGATGGAAACTGATTTCAACATGACGCTGAGGCTGCAATTGTATGTTTTTAATTGTTAAATTGTTATTATATGTTTTTCTTGGGGGGTTGACTTGTTGCTGTGTTGTATTGAGGGCAGAGACTGCCTGTGTAAACTGTCCCGAGTCGCCTTCGGGCTGAGAGGGGCGGTATAGAAACGTGACAAATAAATAAATAAATAAAATAAATGGAAGTTGGGGCTTCCTCTAAAAATTCAGCATCGAACAGCCATATAAAGGTTGTTCCTCTGCATTCTCTCCATCCTTCTTACAGACTCCTGAAGCCAGATCTTAATTTTATTCTTTTTATTCATCACAAGTGGACTTAATGGCTGCAATTCTTGTGTATCAGGTCCCATCTGTCTGTGTCCTTTGTCCTTTTCCTTCCTTTTACTTGCTGCTTCTGCTCATAGTGATTGGCAGTTGTTACTTCTCTCATCACCAATCAATCACCTTAGTGTGAAACATTCTATATTAAGTGGATGTGGAAGGAAAATCCTAACCATTTAGATGT
The DNA here is from genome assembly GCA_030556195.1 of Anolis apletophallus. Lineage (NCBI taxonomy): Eukaryota > Metazoa > Chordata > Lepidosauria > Squamata > Anolidae > Anolis > Anolis apletophallus. The sequence goes on from JARBWK010000892.1 coordinate 20,021, forward strand.
ATATAGAAGTGGGGAAATAATTCAATTTATAAAGATGAGAAAAGAAAGAATTTTTTTTCCTATTTCTGACAGACACTGTTAGACAATGTCAATCCTAAAAAAATTAAAGTCTGCAAATCCTGGCTTTAGATGTTTCTATGGAGTATTGGATTTATGAACCAAAAGAGGTAGATAGCCACTATATAGGTAAATGTAAAGGTTATCCTTGACATTAAGTCTAGTTCTGTCTAACTCTGTGGGTTGGTGCTCATTTCCATTTCTAAGCGTTGTCCGCGGACACCTCCAAAGTCATGTGGCCAGCATGACTGCATGGAATGCCGTTACCTTCCCAACCGGAGCTGTACCTATTGATTTACTCACATTGGCATATTTTCGATCTGCTAGGTTGACAGAAGCTGGGGCTAACTGTGGTCAGCAAGTTAAGCAGTTCAGCGGCTCAACCTGCTGCGCCATTAGGGGCTACCCCCTATATATGTGGGATTTATTATTTTTTTCTAATGATTTTCCTTTTTTCTGTCCCTAGCGATCTCACATTTGGCTGGGATGGTCCCTCTTGGAAGCTTCTTACTGCTCTCAAACTATTAAGTCTTGAAGCAGACCAATTGTAAGTTGCAAATATTCCCTGAAAATGATAACTAATGCAGACCTTTTTTAAATGTGTTGAGCTTTGAATATTTGATTTAGAAGCATGATACATAGCTAATGTGTTTTCAAACCTTCTGTTTTTTGTACTGCCTGGAAGAAAGTTATACGTGGGGGGGTAGTTTCAGAGGTAAATGAAAAGAAGAGCTTGGATCTTGCAGCAGAAATATGTATGTCTTTGATCAAGGAAACTCAGCATGCGCTTCAGAAGGTAGTTATTTGAATTTTCAGACTGTTGCTATAAATGTTTTGAGATTGGATACTTTGAAATCTTATGATAACACAAAATCTAAACAACGACTATGTAAGACATTAAGAATGAAAAACTTTAGGATTCATCGAAAGACTGAAGAATTCTCAAATTTGCATCCATCATACGTATCATCTTAACTAGTCCTTAAAAGTATTCCAAAAATAATTTTTTAAAGAAAGTAAGATGTTTGACTTTTATGAGTTTTTAAGAAGACAGAGCAGTGGATTTAATTTGCCTCAGTGGTCAACGGTATCTACTTATTTGGATAACTGCATGTTAATCACCAGGAATGTTATGCACTATCTTTTTGCTTCTTCCTTTTCAGGTTTCTCTCTTAAAACATGATTATGAATATTTGAGCAACCAGCTAAATTTGGTAGAGGCACTGCGTATGGAAGAGCTAAAAATCTTACAGCGATCACTTGAGATGCTTCAATACTTACCCACCACAACAGTTTGATCTTCAAAGAGAGCGGCACCTCAGTAATTCCGAATGAATCTTCAGAAGCAACAAATTTATTTTATTATTTCTTTACTATAAAAATGTACTTCCTGACTTTCTTCGCAGAGCAGGCAATGGGAGATTTATTGCAACTTTGCAGTAAAACAGTTTAAAACCAAGTAGTGTGGGAGTTCTGTTAGCAAGATAGATGGATTCATAAATGAATAATTGAATGAAAAGTAAGGGAAGTGTAACGACTCTCCAACACTCGGTAAGGATCACGCGTAGATTGAAAGCACGGTCCAACACGATTTTATTGCAGGTACGACACATGTGAAGCAAAAGCACCTGCCCGCCACCAAAACACAACTTATATACCCCAACCCCTCCCATTGCCCATGCAATGTCCAGGCAGGGTTGCACCATATCCGGTGATTCAGCATATCCCATAGTCCAAAGGGATGTGACCTCATGGCCCCATGAGTCAGCAGTAGGAGTCCAATTGTCCAATGTCCAGGCTTGGAGGAGTTACATCACTTCCCCCTGCAGCCTTGCACACATGTGGAAGTTACCTCACTTCCACATGACTCAGCACAGTCTTATATAACTGGAGCCCAAGGTCACCCAAGAACTAGGGCAAGGTCGATGCAATCTCATGCCAGGCTGGGAGCTTGACCTTCACTCAAGCTCAAGTCTCCCAATCCTGACATAACGGCCTCCTCCACCACGTCCTCCCCCCCTGTAAAACAAAACATCATTCAATCCGGAGGATGAAAGGGGCCCACATATTTCTTTAGAAGACCACAATGAAACGTGGGATGAACTTTCCCTAAACTCTTAGGCAACAAAAGGGTATAAGAAACCTTATTCACAGCTTTTTCAATTCTAAAAGGCCCAATATACTTCGGACCCAATTTCTTAGATGGATAGCCCAATTTCAAATTCTGTGTGGACAGCCACACTAAATCCCCTTCATTATACTCCTCCCCTTCTCGCCTTTTCCGGTCACCAAACATCTTATACGAACGCTGTGCTTTCCCTAAAGCGTCCGCTACTTCCTTCCACTCCTCCCGGGCTCGTATCTTCCACTCCACTTTCTCCTCCCCTCCCAACTCCAACAGCTGGGGCAAAGGAGCCACCTCCTGACCATAGACTACCTCAAAAGGAGACTTTCCAGTAGATGAATGCACCGAGCTATTGTATGCCACTTCAGCATAGGGCAACAGATCAGACCAATTAGTTTGCTCTTTATTACTAAAAATGCGTAGGTAAGCCCCTAACGATTTTTGCGTTCTCTCTACGCCGCCATTACAACAAGGATGATAAGAAGTCGTAAGACGCCTCTGAGCTCCCCAACACCTCAAAAACCGCTCCCAAAACTGAGCCGTAAACTGCACTCCACGATCACTCAAAACTTGTTCGGGCACCCATGCAACCGGTATACATGCTGCACATACAACTCTGCCAGCGTTCATGAAAGGCAACCCTTCAATGGCACAAAATGGGCCTGCTTCAAAACATATCCAGTACCGTCCAAATGTACTTATAACCTCGACTCGAAGGCAACTCCCCACAAAATCAGTGCTGACATGCGTCCACGGCCTCACAGGAGTAACTACCACCTGAATCAACCCCTGCGGCTTCGCAGAGGGATCTTTATTCCTGGCACACACGTGTCATCATTCCTTATTTCTTTTCACCTCAGCCCTCATGGCTGGCCACCAATACCGCTTTTTTCAAGGCCAGTAGAGTCTTCGTGACTCCCCAATGACCAGCAGACCTATGATCATGGTTCAACCTCAGCACCTTTGCTCTCATACTCTGAGGGACATACACTTTATCTCCCATGATCCACAAACCATTCAACAACTTGCACTCCTTCTCATGGCTCTGCAACCATATATCATCTACATAACCCTTCTGCAACTCTAAACTCCACTCATCCACCATTCCCTCTTCCTTCTTAATCTCATTCGCAGCCTGCTCTCGTCTGCACGGCCAGACCCCAAATGTTCTC
>JARBWK010000893.1:0-23371 GCA_030556195.1 Anolis apletophallus
CCCTGCCTGAGCAGTGATGGCACGATTGTCAGCATAGATGAACCCCTCTGTCCCTTCTGGCAGTGGCTGATCATTGGTGTAAGTGTTAAACATGGATGGAGCAAGCATGCTCCCCTGAGGCAGGCCGTTCTTCTACTTTTGCCATCTACTTCTCTGGCCCTGGAATTCAACAAAAAAGCTCCCGTTTTGTAGCAGATTTCCTATGAAGTGGGTGAGGTGGTAGTCCTTTGTGATCTTCTACATTTTCTCAGGAGGCGATGATTTACAGTGTCATGAACTGCTGATAGATCTATTAGACAGCTCCTGTAATCTGCCTTTCAAAACCGTGTTTTACATGCTGAGTCAGGTTCAGCATTTGTGATGTGCAGCTTTTGCCTTTCCTGAAGCCAGCTTACTGTTGAGTGGCTGGTTGGTGAACACTCGTATTGCTACTGTAACGACTCTCCAACACTCGGTAAGGATCACGCGTAGATGGTAGCACGGTCCCAACACGATTTTATTGCAGGTACGACACATGTGAAGCAAAAGCACCGTCCCGCCACCCAAACACACCTTATATACCCCGAGCCCCTCCCATTGCCCATGCAATGTCCAAGCAGGGTTGCACCATATCCGGATGATTCAGCATATCCCATAGTCCAGAGGGATGTGACCTCACGGGTCCATGAGCCAGCATTATGAGTCCAGTCCATTGTCCAATGTCCAAGCTCGGAGGAGTTACTCACTTCCCTCCGGAGCCTCGCACACATGTGGAAGTTACATCACCCCACTTGACTCAGCACAGTCCCTATGCAGCTGGAGCCAAGGTCACCAAGTAACTGGGGCAAAGGTCGGTGCAATCTCATGGGAAGGGTGGGAGCCTGAACTTCTCCTAAGCTCAGGTCTCCCAATCCTGACATAACGGTCTCCTCCACCACGTCCTCCCCCTAGAAAACAAAACATATTCAATCCGGAGGAGGAATGGGCCCCACATATTTCTTTAAAAGACTACAATGAAACGTGGGATGAACCTTCCCTAGACTCTTGGGCAACAGAAGGGTATACAAGACCTTATTCACTGCACTTTTAACCCTAAAAGGCCCAATGTATTTCGGACTTAGTTTCTTCGATGGATATCCCAACTTCAGATTCTGCGTGGATAGCCACACTAAATCCCCCTCACCATACTCCTCCCCTTCCTGCCTCTTTCGGTCTCCAAATAACTTGTAAGAACGCTGAGCCTTTCCTAAAGCTGCCGCTACTTCTTTCCAATCCTCCTGGGCTCGCATCTTCCACTCCACCTTCTTCCCCCCCAACTCCAACAGCTGGGGCAAAGGAGCCACCTCCTGACCATAGACCACCTCGAAGGGGGACCTCCCAGTGGAAGAGTGTACCGAACTGTTGTAGGCCACCTCAGCATAAGGCAACAGATCGGACCAATTGTTCTGCTCCTTGTTGCTGAAAATGCGCAAATAAGACCCCAACGATTTTTGAGCTCTTTCTACACCCCCATTGCAGCAAGGATGATAAGAGGTCGTAAGACGTCTCTGAGCCCCCAACACCTCCAAAAATCGCTCCCAAAATTGAGCAGTAAATTGGACTCCACGATCACTCAACACCTGCTCCGGGCACCCATGCAAACGGTACACATGCTGCACATACAACTCAGCCAATCTCTCCGCACTAGGCAACCCCTTCAACGGAATAAAATGGGCCTGCTTAGAGAACATATCCAATACGGTCCAAATATACTTGTAACCCCGACTTGAGGGCAACTCCCCCACAAAATCCGTACTAACATGCGTCCATGGCCTCACAGGAGTAACCACTACTTGGATCAACCCCTGCGGCTTAGCAGAGGGAACCTTATTTCTAGCACACGTTTCACAACCCTCTACATACTTCTTAACCTCAGCCCTCATGGCTGGCCACCAATACCTTTTCTTTAGGGTCAAAAGAGTCTTCGTGACTCCCCAATGTCCAGCAGATCTATGATCGTGATTCAACCTCAGCACCTTCTCTCTCATACTCTGAGGGACATACACCTTACCTCCCATAATCCACAAACCATTCAATGGCTTACACTCCTTCTCATGACTCTGTAACCACACATCACCTACATAACCTTTCTGCAGCTCCAAACTCCATTCATCTATCACTCCTTCCTCCTTCTTAACCTCACACGCCGTTTGGGACCTAGTCTGCACAGCCAGACCCCAATGTTCCCTGGCAAACACCTCCCCGACTTATGCAACTCATTCTCTCCAACATTCGGATACGGGACAAGGCATCAGCCACCACATTCTCTTTGCCTTTTATATGCTGCAGCCGAAAATCAAACCTAGCGAAAAACTGAGCCCACCTCACTAATTTGGGAGACAATTTTGAGGGTTCCTCAGATACTGGAGGTTCTGATGATCCGTCATCACCACAAAAGGGAAAGCAGCACCTTCTAAAAACTGCCGCCACGTTTGCAAAGCATTCCGCACAGCAAACGCCTCCTTCTCCCAAACTGGCCACTTCCGCTCATGCTCTCCAAACTTCTTAGAAAAATAAGCACACGGTCTCAATCTTCCTTGCTCATCCTCCTGCAACAACACTCCACCATAAGCCCAAGCAGACACATCGCATTGTACCACAAATGGCTTATCCACATTCGGATGCCTTAATAAAGGCCCCTCAGTAAAAGCTTTCTTTTTTTTTTAAAATAGTTTTTTATTGATTTTACAACTTATATATACAAACAGGGGGACTGACTCATAGACTGGGGAACATTGGGGATACACTGTGAGGGTGGTCTGGGGCTTTGAGTGTGGGGGGAAGGATATGGTGGGAGGGGTTTGGGTATGCGGGGCGGGGTTGCGGGGTAAGGAAGGGGTAACAGCCACATTGAACATGTAAGTTGACTTCTTTTTCAGTCTCAAGAGTGGTTTTCATTACTTCCATTTAGTCTCTAGCCGGGCTGTTGTCTTATAAGTAGACAGCCGGGCATTTGTACATTGTTTTCTCCTACTGGCTATAAGGTAGCCAGCTTTATCCTTCACATAAATTTATAGAGATCTATAGGACTCCAGTCTATGCATCTTCTTGTAGAGCTTGTGTTTTTTCCCAGCAGGAAGGTAAGGGTATCCATATCTTTGATGTCATGCAATTTAACCCTCAATCGTTTATTTGAGGAATTTTGTCCGTTTTCAGAGTCTGGCATATATGATTCTAGCCGCCGTGGCCATGTGGATGAAGAGGGTCTCACTGTTACTATCCATCTTTCTATCTGCGTCTGTTAGGCCCAATAAGTAGTAGTCTGGTTTGAGAGGAAAGCTTTTTCCTAAAATTTTTTGTGTGTGTTTGTGGATATCTCTCCAATAATTTGCTGTTATGGGGCATGTCCACCACATGTGGAAATAACTTCCCTGGTGTTCGTGGCATTTCCAGCATTTTGATTGGCTGTTCTTGTACATGATCCCGATTTTTTGGGGCGTAATGTGCCATCTATGGAACATTTTAATCCAATTCTCCCTCAGGTCTGTCGCATAGGTAAGTTTACTTTTCCTGTTCCAAATCAGTTCCCATTCATGTAGTTTGACTTTCCTCCCCAGGTTCCTGGCCCACTGGATCATACAGTTCTTAATCAATTCTGTTTCCGTGTGCCATTCAAGAATTTTATTATATATGGTTGCTATGTGTTTTTTTTCCAATTTGGTCAGCTTTTCCCAAAAGTCTTCTCCTTCATGGAATCCCTTTTCTTTGTCCTGGGCAAAGGTCTTTTTTAATTGTATATATTGAAACCAATTTATATTCATCCCTGCCTGTTTCAATTCTTCATGATGTTTAAGGTCTCAATTTCTGTCTAATAGTTCCTTGTATGTGGGCCAGCTGTTCCAACCTTGTACTCTTCTGTGTTCCGCCTCTAGCGGCGAAATCCATAGGGGTGTTTTTGTATTAAAAAAATTCTTATATTTATTCCAGACTCTTAGTAAAAGCTTTTTTTAATGCCACAAACGCCTCCTGACATTCCTTTGTCCAATCCAGCTTAGCACCTGGAGACTTAGTCCTCTTCGACTCACCCTTACCCTTAGTCCTCAATAACTCCGTAAGCGGGAGGGTTATCTTCGAAAACTCTGCTATAAAAGTACGATAAAAATTGGCTAACCCTAAGAAAGCCTGTAACTGCCTCTGAGTCTGCGGAGCTTCCCAATTCAACACGTCATCCACCTTAGCGGATCCATTTCGACTCCATCCCCGCTAATCCTATACCCCAAGAAATCAATCTGAGCCTTGCCAAATTCGCACTTACTCAATTTCACATACAGACTCGCCTGTCGCAACCTCTCTAACACCTCTCTCACCAAACTAACATGCTCATCTCTAGTACGCGTCACGATCACAATATCATCCAAATACACAAACACCCCTTTATACAAAAGAGGGTGCAACACCTCATTAATTAACTGCATGAAAATACCGGGAGCCCCCCCCCAAACCGAATGGCATTACGACCCATTCGTACAGCCCGAGGGGGCAGGAGAAAGCAGTCTTCCATTGATCACTCCTCTTCACCCTCACCATATGAAACGCATCAATCAAATCCAACTTGGTAAAAACCTTACCACCCCCTAACTGACCTAACAGATCCTTAATCAAAGGTAAAGGGTAACAATTGGTAGTACTAACAGCATTCAGACCTCTATAATCAATACACAGCCGCAACCTACCATCTTTCTTCTCACGGAACAAAACTGGTGCCGCAATGGGAGACTCGGACCTCCGAATAAATCCCCTGCTCAAATACCCATCTATTTTTGTTCCTCAAAGCCTCCTTCTCCTTCACTGTCATGGCATATATTTTAGGTTTAGGTAGAACAGCCCCTCCTTGACCTCTATGCTGCACTGCACATTGCGAAGGGGGGGAAGACTCTGAGCCAAAACTGGATTAAACACATCTGCATAATCCCAGTACTCTGCAGGCACCCCTTGTACTTCACTCTTACCCTTCTTCTCTTTATTTGGAGCACATTGCACAATTCCTGTTTTCCAATCAATCTTGGGGTTCGCCTGCTCTAACCATGGCAACCCCAACACCACCTCATGTCCCTTAATGGGGGCCACCACAAAATCAATGTCCCCCTCCCAGGGTCCCACTCGACCCTTCAAATCTTTTGTCCCCACAGAGAACGGGCCACCCTCAATAAAAGACCCATCCAATTGAGCAAAAGTTATGGGCGTTTCTAAGGGCTGGGTCCCACCACCCAAATCCCCGATCAACCCTGGGGACATAATATTCTCCGAACATCCACAGTCTACTAGCGCTTTCCTTTCCACAATCTTATCCCCTTTGTACAATCCCAAGGTACATTGGATACTAGAGCTCACCCCAACACTTTTCTTATCATCATTGTCCCCACTTGCTGCTTTAGCAGAGGCCACCTTCACTGGCTCCAGCACCGGCCTCTGCCGGCATTGGGACGCAAAATGACCGGGTTGAGAACAAATGAAACAAAGGCCCCGTCCCATCGTTGGCCTTCTCGTAACACTGGATCGGTTGTCACCACCACGCCTAGGCTCTCCTCCTCGGAATCGCCCTTCAACCGCACCACGACCAGATCCCTGGATCTCACAGGCTGGAAACGCCGCCGCTGCACCTGGGCAAGGATTCCCTCACGCTGCCGGCCAACTGGATCCACCCATCAACATCGCCAGGATCATCCCGATGCAGACACCACTCGAGGATCTCCTTCCGCAATCCGTCCTTAAACAACTCGAGTAAAGTAGCTGGGGACCACTCAGCAATCTTCCCAGCCAACCCCATGAACTCTTCTGCATACTCGGTGACGGACCGGGAACCCTGGGTCAGGCAACGCAGCGCTTCCTTTGCTTTGATCCTCTCCAATGGATCCCGAAACCTATTCCGAATTGCCTGCAGAAAATCTTTCACAGATCTTAAACAAGGGTCCCGGCGGTCATGGCATTGGACATACCATTCAGCTGCCCTTCCTTTGAACACCGCTCCGATGGCCCGCACTCGGCTGCTGTCGCTGGGATAAAGGTGACCGTAGTCCTCCATATGGTCTTGCACCGCAGCAGCAAAGAAGGCTACTTTACAGGCTTCGCCTTCAAAATCAACCCGTAATGGCTCTCTCTTCATACGGGCCCCAAACTCCGGAGACAACACTTCCCTCCCTTGAGGGACCTCAAGCCTGGTAACGCCTCTTCCCATGCCAGCCCGGTTGCGCCGGGCGCCTCATCTGAGCCGCACTTCCTCCTGGATGGCCTCCAACGGTCCTCACTCCCAAGGGAGATCTAGGACGCTCAACTGATACTCCGCCATCCATCCATGAATAGTAAGTGAAATCTCCTCCTCCCGGGGCACTCCACATGGATTCCATCGGCTCTCTTCGGGACATGGCTCGAGACATCCTCCTCATGGTCTGCTCCATAGCCTCCAACTTACACTTCATCACTTCCAATTCCGAAGGTGATGCAGGTCCTGTGGTTTCACTACCACACTCCACCCGTTTCATCCGAACTGGCCTGTCCTTCGGCACAGTCTCCTTGGGCCAATGCGCCTCTGGATCCGCCTGAGCTGACCAGTCCTTCGGAACAGCTTCCACGATCCCTCCGGCCCTCCATCTGAGCTGGCCTGTCCTTGGGCACGGTCTCCCTGGTCCCGCACACTTCTGGATCCCCACGAACTGACCAGTCCTTCGGAACAGTTCCTCCGATCCTCTCAGCTCTCCAGACCTCCGCCTGTCTGGCATCATATCGCTCTCTCTGGCGACGGGCCACTTCCAAGCTCACCTGAGCTTCCCACAGTTGCTCCGCTTCTCCAAACTCCTTCTCCTGGGCAACTGCACCTTCCATCATCTCGCAGTACTCATCCGGGCACCCCTCTTGGTCGAGAGTGTTCCACTCCCACTCCATAGTACGCCGGATTTCCTCAGGAGCCGAATCCCATCCGTCAATATACTCTTCCTCTCTCCACGCCAACCTCTCCATTTCTGGGATAGTTGAAAAAGGGCTTTTGCTTCTGTAACGACTCTCCAACACTCGGTAAGGATCACGCGTAGATGGTAGCACGGTCCAACACGATTTTTTTTTTGCATATAGATTTTTATTTGGTTTTCTTTATAGGAGAAAGATAAGGGGGGGGGGTAGTCACACATACAGACATGTAGCAAGACAAATCTAGACATGTTTCTACACGGTATTAGGGATGGGGGAGGGAAAGGGTGTGGGGAGGGGGGAAAGTATGTCCAACTTCCCAGGGGGTCGTCCGGGAGATTTAAGTAGGGTTTTTTTCTTCTTACATATCTGTACGCCAGTTCGCTTAGCTCATCTTATAGTTCATTTAAGTCTATTTTAATATTGTTTCCTTCCTTTTGTAAGTATGTCCCCAGATCCGTCCAGTTTATTCCTCTTTTCCGTTATTCATTCTTTGCCAGAGAGAGTCCATTTGTATTATATCCATTACTTTGTGTGTCCATTCTTCCACGTTCGGTGTTTTGCTTAGTCGCCAATATCTGGCCAGCGTTGTCCGTGCACACGTGCTTAATATAAAGAACAGTTTGTCTTTGTTGGTCTCTAAGCCCTCTTTTGCCATCTACTTCTCTGGCCCTGGAATTCAACAAAAAAGCTCCCGTTTTGTAGCAGATTTCCTATGAAGTGGGTGAGGTGGTAGTCCTTTGTGATCTTCTACATTTTCTCAGGAGGCGATGATTTACAGTGTCATGAACTGCTGATAGATCTATTAGACAGCTCCTGTAATCTGCCTTTCAAAACCGTGTTTTACATGCTGAGTCAGGTTCAGCATTTGTGATGTGCAGCTTTTGCCTTTCCTGAAGCCAGCTTACTGTTGAGTGGCTGGTTGGTGAACACTCGTATTGCTACTGTAACGACTCTCCAACACTCGGTAAGGATCACGCGTAGATGGTAGCACGGTCCAACACGATTTTATTGCAGGTACGACACATGTGAAGCAAAAGCACCGTCCCGCCACCCAAACACACCTTATATACCCCGAGCCCCTCCCATTGCCCATGCAATGTCCAAGCAGGGTTGCACCATATCCGGATGATTCAGCATATCCCATAGTCCAGAGGGATGTGACCTCACGGGTCCATGAGCCAGCATTATGAGTCCAATTGTCCAATGTCCAAGCTCGGAGGAGTTACCTCACTTCCCTCCGGAGCCTCGCACACATGTGGAAGTTACATCACTCCCACTTGACTCAGCACAGTCCCTATGCAGCTGGAGCCAAGGTCACCAAGTAACTGGGGCAAAGGTCGGTGCAATCTCATGGAAGGGTGGGAGCCTGAACTTCTCCTAAGCTCAGGTCTCCCAATCCTGACAGCTACCAGTTATAGAATTGGGAGTTTTTTGGGCAGAGTGAGTGATCCTGGGCATTCGATATTCCACAATGGATCAGAATGGTAAGGGAACTAATGCAGAGTTCCTTACCTGTGCAAAGCTCGAAAATATTTAATTCTGTCAGGCGACGTCATCCTGGAGTTCTGTTTCTCTGGTCTGCACTGTTGCCACAATTGCAGTGGCAAGGGGATTGAGATCCCAAGGACCTCAGTTTAGCCGAAAGAGAGGTCAGTGGAAAAGGAGAAATGCCATGGGGCAGAGTGGGGGCTGGACAGTCCCAGATTTGGAGTTTTTGGGCAGAGTGAGCCTGCGTATCCGATATTCCACAATGCCGCGGATTAGGAAGCGTGCATGTTCTTGGGGTCCCCTGCGTTTATAGGCCAAATCCATTTTTCTTAAGCATGCTGTTCTGTTCTTTCAAGTCCGTTCCAGTTCAGGACATCCTCTTTCCAGGCCATATGACTTATGGGGTACCTCCTGCACACTCCTTGCATTCCTTGCATGCTTGGTCGCACTCCTTATTGTCCATTGTTGTTCATCTATGCCTTACTGCCTCCTCACTTTGACTGCCAAGTCCGACCCATATCATGCTTTTTATGGGAACTCCATGCTGTATTTTCTTCTTCAGGCCTGTTTCAGGATGGCCTTCCAACTATGATCAGTCGACAGGTGCAGCCAAATAATTTTGGTTGGCCTTCGGGATCCTTGGTGCACGCATGTCCTTGGAGGTGGTCAGAGGACTGACACCTGGCCCAGCGACAAGGCTCACTAGGTGGCCATTAACCCATGAGTTACATTGTATGTGTCTACAGATTTTCCCTTTACAGGTTATTACGAGTTCTTTCAATACATAGGTCAGAAAATGGCCCTTTAGATCCATTTTCTTGTCTCTGGTCTCTTTATTTCATGGAGGGAGTTCAAAAGCTTTGTCTGCTCTCTGCAGCGTAGAAGCATTGGCAGCCATGGCATCTGGAGACCCTGTAAAGAAGCTTTGCGAGGAACTGGCCTGTCCCATCTGCTTGGAGTATTTCAAGGAGCCTGTGATGATCATCTCCTGTGGGCACAATTTCTGCCAAGCCTGCCTGGATCAATGCCGGGAGAAAGAGGCCGCCTGCCCACAGTGCAGGGAGGAAGCGCAGGAAGGGGACACCAAGCCAAATAGGCAGCTGGCGAACCTGGTGGAGATCGCCAAGGAACTGGGGAGCCAGAAGGCAGAAGAGAAGGGGAGAGTCTGCCAGAGGCACCAGGAGCCCCTGAAGCTCTTCTGCAAGGACCATGAAGCCCCCATCTGTGTTATCTGCGACAGGTCAAAGGAGCACGAAAACCACAAGGTTATCCCTCTGGAGGAGGCATCAATGGAGAACAAGGTAGGATGAGGTGAAATAGGGACTCATAACGAGGCGTTGCGGTAAATCTTCACCCACAAAACAGGTCTGTGGCTGGCAGTTCAATATTTCCCCAGACCCTGAGGTTTTCAGTATCCAGGATGCATCTACATCGTAGAAGTAATGCGGATCTATTCCACTAACCGTCATGGCTCAATGCTACATACCATGGTATTTGCAGTTGTACAACATCTTTTGCATTTTTGCCAAAGTGTGCCAGTGCCTTACCAAACCACAAATCCAAAATCCCCTGGCAGTTAAAGTAGGGTTAAAGTGTGTTAATTCTACAGTGTAGATGCACCATGAAACTTGAGCTTGAACAAAAATGTAACTGTACTCAAAAGTTCTAGGCTTAGCCTGCTCCCTGAGCATTGCCCGACCAATCAGCTTCATGAATCTTCTTTTGCAGTTGACACACACACATTAACTGATCCCTTGCATGCCCCAACTGAAACCGCCTTGAGCTGCCTTCGGCCTGAGAAAGGCGTTATATAAATACGGTAAATAACTAATAAATAAAGTAAACCTGTGGAAGTAGTATAACAAAAGCAGAGAGGTCAACTTTGTCCAAAACTCCCCATAAATGTGGCATGGTTGATGGCATGATCTTTGAAACCTTTCTGAACCAATCACTGAGAAGGCACTGTCTCCTGTCCCCACAAAATGCGCCTGTGACGAGACCAGCGCCTCCCCAGAAGATCTTAATCTCCACGGTGGTTCAGATCGAGGGAAGTCAAAGTCTCACTCTCTTCTGTTTTGGTCAGGCCTCACAAAAGTACGTCCTTGGTACCTGCTAGTATTGGACTCTTGAACCCTCCATGAACACCATGGGTAGCTTAAGGGTTAACAGTTCATTGAATTGTTGTACTTCATCTTGAATACTACTTTCAAGAACCCAAACATAGATTGGAGAAAGTTCACTGTGTCAGCTCATTGCTCTAGATCAGTGGTTCCCAACCTTTGGGCCTCCACGTGTTTTGGATTTCAGCTCCCACAGTTCCTAACAGCTGGTAAGCTGTCTGGGATTTCTGGGAGTTGAAGTCCAAAATACCTGGCAGCCCAAAAGTTGGAAACCACTGCTCTAGACAGAACATGCAAGAGGAGCATTAGCCCATTTGAGGATGCATCTACACCAGGCATGGGCAAACTTCAGCCCTCCAGCTCTTTTGGATTTCAACTCTCAGAAATCCCAGCCACCTTACTGGCTGTTAGGAATTGTGGAAATCCAAAGGGCCAAAGTTTGCCCATGCCTGATCTACACTGTGGAATCAATGCAGCAGAAACACAAGCAGATCAGACTATGTCAATGCTGTTGCTCATGCAGGAGGGCCTGAATGTTGTGTTGATGGGCATGTCTTGCATTTCCAGGGTTTGCACAGGGTTGAGCGGACGCTGTCCCAGCAGGGCCAACAGACCATCCCCTGTCACGTCCTGCAGGAGGAGGAGGAGCAGGGCGGAAACACCCAGCTGTTTGGTAAGGGCAGCTCATACCTATAACCTATCACTTTTAGAAATTGGGAGGAGAGGGAGAGAGAAGACCAAACAGAGACTGGTTCTAGTCTGTCATACACACATACATATACACATACATACACATATATGTGTGTGTGTGTATATATCTATATATATATATATATATCTTGCCAGCCCTACACGTTTGCAGATAGTATTATGTGTGGATTTAATTAAATGTTCTCCTTCGCAATCTCTAGATTCCCCAGTATGATTCTGTGCCCAAACTCCAGCAGATATGGACCATAGAGTCATCCTGCAGGACCTATTTTTATTATTTATTTCTAGAATTTATATCCCATTACTTCTCTACCCCAAAAGGGCAACTCAGAACGGCTTACATATGCAGCAGTTCGATGCCATTACGTGAACAATTAATACAATAACTATAAACCTAACTCCCGTGATTGTGGAGGGTTGACTGTGCTATAAGGACACGACGAGTATCCCAGACATTGACTATAGAGTCGTGTTGCAGCATCTTAGGGTTTCCTAAAAAAGCGTTTTCGGGGGCTCCTAACCTCAGTGAATGTGAAGAGTAGACTTTACTTGCATGTATGTACATAATGAGGGGTCATGAACATGGGATCCAACTACAAACATGAAATTTATATTTCTTGTACAGAACTTTGGCATTCCTCATACATGATCGTGAGACATGGTCTCATGTACACAGTTGACGTGATCATGAAACAGAAGGATGAAATGGGTGTCGCTGACTTATCCTGGTGGCAGAAGGGGTAGTCAGGTTTGGAAAAGGTGCAGGAGGCAGTTCAGAACAAAGGCCTCCTGAGCATGGACAGAATTCCTCCCTCTTTGTCTGCAGGCAAGGAGAAGGCAACTCAAAATGGAGGGGATGAGCTGGAGGAGAGGCCCGGGGCAGTGCCACTCGTAAGCCAGGAAGACGGACTGTTGACGGCAGAGACATGTGGAGAAGAAGTGAGTACAGGGCGGTGAGGAAGGGGCTTCTTTGCGCTCCAAAGGAGGCAGGAAGTCTAGATATTTCTTGTGGCAGGAAAGGGCTAAACAAAAACATAGGGCATTAATTTGAGGAAGGGTTGTGTCCTGAAAAATGTGATTGTAGGGATTGTGACACAGTCTCCAGCGCAGGGGTGCTCAGAATGGTGATCTCGATCACCAGGGTGATCTTCGGACCTCATCCTGGTGATCTTCAGGCCCCCGACCAGGTTTTTTGCTGTTGGTCCTCTTCATGTGCCCCTGCGCGCTGCAAAGAAGTTCTCCATCGTTGCTCCTCCCCCCTCCCTGCTCACGCGCCGCCTCCAAAAGCTCCAGAGTCCAAGAGGCAGAATGGGCCCCCTCTTTTGGATTCCTCCTCCTCCCTCTGTCCTTCTCCAGCCACTCAGAGTCGTAGGAGACCAAAGGGGGCGGGCCTGGATGACGCGATGCATGGCTGGCCCCACGCGCATGCGCAGAAGCACCCATTTTGCCTCTCGGACTTCTCGTGAGCTTTTGGAGGCGGCACGCATGCTGGCGGCGTGGAAATAGGAGCAACGATGGAGGAGGAGGAGGAGGACGCTTTGGGGTCATTTCCTTACCGCATCTCAAAGGTCGGTCTTTTTACTTTGGGGTGGGTGCTTGATTGTTCTGTGGCATGTCTTTTTTGGTTTTTATGTTTCAAAATTGCCTTTTAGCTCCAAAGCCTCTCTGCTTGCTTTGTTCCTTGAGAAATATATGTTGGGGAATATGGAAATGTGGGAGAAATGGGGTGGTTGGATGTATTTTTGCATGCCCCTTTGTTTACTTTGCTGAGTATTAAATGGCCTTGCAGTTCAAAAGCCTCTCTTCTTACTTTCTGGCTGATAATATGTGTGGTAATATGGCAGTGCGGGAGAAATGGGGTGGTTGGATGTATTTTAATGCTCTGTTTTATATTGTTGTTATTAAATTGAAATGTTGATGTTTTATAACTTCATTTTATGTAAACTGCCCCGAGCCTGTTGGAAGGAGCGGTACATAAAAATGAATAATAAATATAAATAAATAAATAAGAAAATAGTTATACGTTTTACATTTCTGGGTAGGTGATCTTTGGGACTTGGTTTTTTAATCAGTAGCTCCCATGCTGAAAAAGTGTGAGCACTCCTGCTCCAGCGGAAAACCAAATTTGTCAAATTATCAGAGACATTGTATACGTTAGGTACTCCTCATATTCAGAAGAGGAAGGAAAGCAGGAAAGTATTCAGGAATTGGAGGGGGAATTGGAACCAGAGGATGATCTCTTGCAAGTGTCCATACTTCTGGAAAGGCGAAAGGAAACAGAGCACAGACGGCGTTCAGCTAGAATAGCTGCTAGAAACGTCGAGGTAATTGGGAGCCACTCTATTTGTAAGTTACAGGTACTGTAAGTTACTTATCCCGGTGGCAGAAAGGAAAGCCAGAGTTGGGAAAAGGTGCAGGAGGCCGTTCAGGACAAAGGCCTCCTGAGCATGGACAGAATTCCTCCCTCTTTGTCTGCAGGTGAGGGGAAGGCAACTTCGCTCAAAGAGGAGGCGTCTCAGCATGGAGGGGGTGAACTGGAGGAGAGGCCCAAGGCAGTGCCACTCGTAAACCAAGGAAACGGACCATTGACAGCGGATACATGTGGAGAAAGAAGTGAGTCCAAGGGGGGAGAGGAAGGGGCTTCTGTGAGCTCCAAAGGCGTCAAGAAATCTAGGCATTTCTTATGGCAGGAAAAGGCTAAACTGTCCCGAGTTGCCCTTCAAAAACAGCCTTAATACAATCTTGAAAGTAAAAGAACAATATTCACGAAGTAAAAATGAAAAGACCATTCTGAGACAACGGAGAATTCATATTGAAGGGGAACCTAGGCATCCTTAATGTTGGGAAAACTTCCCTGGGATCAAATTTGTTAAAACTATCAGAGACATTTTAAGAAAAATAATAATCAGTCCCCAGAGCATGTTAGATTTATTAAAAAAATATGTAGTTATTCCTACAATTGGGGGGGGGGATGTCTGAATGCCCTGTTTAATGGTGTCCAAAAACAATGGTGTCTATAAAAAACACTGAGTAGTCACCGGTGAAGGAAGCCAACTTTGCTCTCTTTCTCTTTAATTTACTTCCTTTTAGAGGCCAAAACAAAGGCAAACATTTTCTCAAAGCAAAAGTTACTTATAAATAAAATAATAATAAAATAACAGAGAAATCCTGAAGTGGCACGAAAAGGATAGAAGTAATGAGAATGAAAAGAAAACAAATAGTATCAGACATTTTTTCCTGATTTGCCACCCTGGCATCGATGAAAAACATTAATATTTGTGATCCCATCGTCCTCTGATATTTTTCAAGGGTAGAGCAGAATGTGAAGAGTACACGTCACACTCTCAAAGGGGACGGTCACTGTCACTCTATTCTTTTATTATATATGGCATTTTTATCACCCTGGTGAAAGATCTTGGAGAAGCAGCAAGGAAGTCCATATGCATTTGTTAGGGTGCTGGATGTGTTACATGCCATTACAGGGACTCAGCCTTCGAGTAATTGGGAATGTTGAATTGTGCCATTTTCATCTTCTTAGTAAAGAGGAGACTGGCTTTGACCAGGAAGATTAAACATATGTCATGGAACTTAATACAAATTGATTGACTTTGTAAGACTTACTTATGTGCAGATCTGTATTGGATTAAACCATTGTTGCTGTTGCTGGATTTTTGCAAATAATGTGATTTAGGGCAGCTTTGGATGGTCTTAAAATCTGCTGTCCTTTTGTCTCCTTTTAATGGAGAGATGACGTGGAAGGGAATGGAAAGGGAGGACCATGTCTCCAGTGTCCTGAGTTGCTGTCCCGATTATTAATTGGAACGGCTTTTATATAAATCAGCCATGTTTCCCTTTCATTCCCTGATGCCAGGCTTAATGCAGACAGCTCAGAAGGCAAAGCTGCTGTGATGTAACAATACACATACATACACATACACCTAAATAATCCAAGGTGAGCAAAGACATTTTGAATCAGCTGGAAAGCAAGAGATGGCAGAAGAGAAGGCCAGATGGCACACATTAGGAAAGCAGTGGCCAGAACAAAAACAAATGTCCCTTTTCTCTCTCTCCAGGTGATGAAATGGGGTGTGGGAACGAGACGAAGGTATCTCCGCAGGTAGAGTCATCGCCAGCAGAAGCATCTCAGAGGAGTTTGCCTATGGCATCCAACATTCAGAAGACGGGATACCAGCTCAGAGGTCAGGAGTCGAAGAAGTTCAAGGAGACGAAGAGGAAACGCACCAAAAGCCTTATAGGTGGTGATAACAAGGCCATGGAGACGGGGAAGCCCTTGTTCTCTAAGTATGGAAGAAAATACCACAATGTGTCAGATGGGTTTGCTGATCTGAACCCAAGAAATACAGATGCTGAATGTCCTGAAGATGGAGAAAGAAGCCAGAGCCACGGACAGTCTTTACAGAGATCCCAAAATGTTCCTACAGGAAGGAAACTGCAGAAATGTGCTACTAGTGAGAATGGCTTCAAATCTAGACGGCATCTGACAAGCCACCAGCAAAGTCACACTGGAGAAAAGCCACACCAATGTTCTCAGTGCAAGAAATGCTTCAGACGGAAATATCGGGTGAGGCACCAGGTAATCTATACTGGGGTGACACACTATAAATGCTCTCATTGTGGCAAGCGCTTCACTCACAGGCGCAACCTGAAGATGCACAAAATAATTCATACTGGAAAGAAACCCCATAAATGCTCTCAGTGTTGCAAGTGTTTCACTGTGAGAGACAGCTTGAAGAGCCACCAAAGAATTCATACTGGAGTGAAACCCCATAAATGCTCTCAGTGTGGCAAAAGTTTCGCTCAGAGATCTAGCTTGACACACCATCAAAGAATTCATACAGGTGAGAAACCCTATAAATGTTCTCGGTGTGACAAGCGTTTCACTCGGAATAGTAGCTTGAAGGACCATCAAAGAATTCATACTGGAGAGAAACCTTATAAATGCTCTCAGTGTGGCAAGTGTTTCACTCTGAGATACAACCTGAAGAGGCACCAAAGAATTCATACTGCAGTGAAACCCCATAAATGCTCTCAGTGTGGCAAGTGTTTCACTCAGAGACGCAACCTGAAGAGGCACCAAAGAATTCATACTGCAGTGAAACCCCATAAATGCTTTCAGTGTGGCAAGTGTTTCACTCTGAGATACAACCTGAAGAGGCATCAAATAATTCATACTGGAGAGAAACCCCATAAATGCTCTCAGTGTGGCAAGTGTTTCACTCAGAGATGCAACCTGAAGAAGCATCAAAGAATTCATACTGGAGAGAAACCCTGTGAACTCAGTGTAGGAAATGCTTCCCAGCATTTGATTGTCCACCAGAGAATCCATACTGGAAAGAAACCCTGTTGTGCCCCAAATGTGGAAAAGGCTTCTCTTGGCAATACCTGTTGAGTAGACACCAGAGAACGCATAGATCCTTCATGAGGTCTCTTATCTTCTGCAGGTGGGAAGAACTGTGGTCCAAAAGATGTACTGATGAAACAGTATTTGTAAAGGGTGCTGAGATAATGTATACTCTGTAGTCCACTACATTGTGGGAGGGAATTGGGGGTATACAGTTTTAAAATCTTGTTAAGTGGGTGTTACACAAGTGTTTCCAATTGTTTTCATTTTCAAAATATTCATTAATATATTGTTATCTGTTCACATTTGCTGGTTAAGGGCACAAGACCCCCATGAAAGTCAAAAACGGAAGGTAAAACTTAAAAACTTCAAAACACGCTATCTAATTTCTGAACTGTACCGGGGGGTTTTGTATTTTGCTGTTTTAACTGTTTAATTGTCTTAGATGTTTTAACGGTTCCTTAAAAAGAAGAAACCCGAATAATAAATAAATAAATAAAATAAATAAAAGAAACGAGAGAAAGTGAGCTTGATTATAGAGGAAATTAAGAGGAGAGAACAAGAACAAATGTTATAGTCAGACAGTAATAAAAGTTTGGTAAAAGTAGTTCGAATGGCACTTGGTTGTATCCCCCATCCCACTGCAATCCAACCAGGAATGGATCTTCCACAGAAACGGGGTCTTACTGTAAATAAAGAGCAGTTACCAGAAAATACTTGCTTCATGTGTCTGTGGTTGATCTTGGTATCCAGAAATATGCCTCACCTTCCCAAAACATGTTTTCATTTCTGAGTCTCAAGGTTCAGATCCTTTCCTCCCGCCCCTTCCCTGATGTCTAAGTGATCCAATTTCTACTCCAAAAGGAGAGATAATGTGCTAAGCATTACCCAAAGTGGAAAACACAGTGAAATCAGTCTCTGCTTATTTACAGCTCCTCTTTCATGCCTTGGAAGTCATAGCACTCCCTATTCTGCTTTGGTCAGACCTCACCTGGCTTTTTGTCCAATTTGGGGCCTCACAATTCAAGAAAGGTATTGATAGTAGTCTCTCCATTGGCGCCCCGTTGTTGTGGGGGAGAGGCTTGCGTACAGCTATGCTGACGGTGGCATAATAGCCACCGGTAGGGCCTCCCATGCCAGACAGGTCACAACTGAAGGGTGTGACAAAGAGCATCAACAGGCAGGGTGGGCTCTCTAGCCTTTTGGCAACCATCCTAGGAGAAGGAAAACACTGATTTCAAACCCGAGCAGATGGTGCTCGTCTAACCCTGTAAGGCAGGGATGGGCAAAGCACGGCCCCCGGGCCGGATCAGGCCCGGCAGCTGCTTCTGTCCGACCCGGGGAGAAGGGCGTCGGGGGTGGGGCCAAGAGGAAGGCACTCCAGAGCAGGGCGCTCAGCGGGGGCCTCCCTCCTCCCGGCAGCACGTGGAGGCGGCTCAGCGGGGCAAAGGCAGAGAGAGGCACACAGAGAGGGAGAAAGAGAGGCCTCCCTCCCTGGGCGCTCCTAGCAGCCCCAGCTTGGAAGGGACCTCAACCGTGGTGAAGAAATATCTTCGCCGCGGTTGGAGTCCCTTCCTTCTGAACTGGGGCTGCTAGGGGGAGGAGGCGCCCCAGCCGCTCGGAAGAGCTTTCTCCCTCTCTGTGTGTGTCTCGCTCTGCCTTTGCCCAGCTGAGCCGGCTCCAAGTGCTGCCGGGAGGAGGGAGGCGCACCTCAGGAGGACAGAGAGAGGGAGGAAGAGAGCCCAAGAGGAAAAGGAAGCCGCTCTAAACAAATACTTCCCTCCGTTTTCTTCCTCTTTCCCAACAGAGCGGAGGAGGAGCATGGTTTCCCTTTTCCCTTTCCTGCCTCTGCCGAAGGGGCGAGAGAAGCAGAAAAGCCTCTCTCTCTCTCTGCTGCTGCTGCTGCCCTGCAAAACAAAACCTGGACTGGATTCCTACAAGGTAGAAACTCCAGCTGTATATTATTGTTTCTCCTGAATTTTCTGGGAGGAGTCCAATCCGGGAATTCCCCACCAGAGATTGCAGTCCACCCTGCAGTCCACATACTGGGTTCAGTTCAACTTTATCAGATGGGATGAAGTTATGGCAGTCCAGAGATAAATGCTGATAAGCATATTGATAACGGTACTTAATAAATACAATAATGCTTTTATATTTATATCCGTCCTCCCTGATGTATGCGTGTAGATGTGTGTATAAAAGATTGTGTTGTTATTATGTCCAAGAAGCATTCTCTCCTGGTGTTTTGCCCACATCAATGGCAGGCGGCCTCAGAGGTTGTGAGGTCTGTTGGAATTAGGCAAGTGGGGTTTGTTTATCTGTGCAATGTCCAGGGTGGGAAAAATAACTCTTGTCTGCTTGAGGTGAGTGAGAATGTTGCAATTGGCCACCTCGATGGGTGTTGAATGGCCTTTCAGTTACAAAGTCTGGCTGCTTCCTGCCTGGGAGAACCTTTTGTTGGGAGGGGGGTTAGCTGCCCCTGGTAGTTTTTTTGCCAGGAATTCCCCTGTGTTTTTAGTGTTGCTCTTTATTTACTGGGAGATGGTGGTGGGGTATAAGTAAAGTTTATTATTATTATTATGGTGAGTATTATTACAACAGTATTTAAAAGAATAAATTCAGAGGCTTAATATACTTGCATTTAGTTGACTTTAGTGTTAAAATATATATATTATATGGCTCTCACAGAAATAAATTTCCAAATACTTTACTTTTACGGCTTTCGGAGTCAACGAGGTTCCTGACCCCTGTGTTAGAGTGTCATTCTGGTTGGTGGTGTGTGCCTGCTGCTCTGCTGCGGCGGCGGCTGGGTCCATTTTGCCTTCCTCTGGGCTGGGGTCATTGGGCCATTCCATCTTGGGATCCTTCCTCTCTTCAGGATGTCAGCCTTCATCTTGGTTCGCACCTTGTCTTCTTTAATTTAATTTTATTTTAGTGGCTTTTATTATTATTTTATAATAATTTTATAATAATAATATAATATAATAATAAATAATATAATAATGTTATATTATATTATAATTTCAATATATTATAATGTCTATATATACTATAATATAATTATGATATTAATACTAATAACATGTGAATATTTCTTGGTATATTAATATGTTAATATTAATGATGTGTAATATATAGTAAATAAATAAATAAATAGGTGCAGCCCTCCATAATATTTTTTGGCTCTCGTGTGGCCCCTTGGAAAAAATAGTTGCCCACCCCTGCTGTAAGGTCAACCATCTAAGAGAAGGAAACTTGAACCAAACCGAGGACCTCGCTGCCACCGTTTCAGCTTGCTAGGCCCCGGCAGACAAACCTTTGGTTTAAAGGGTGAGGCCAGTTCTGTGCACGCTGCGCTCCACCAGAAGAGTCCATTGCACAGGCTCGAAGGACACATCCAACCTCCGCATCATCAACGCGCTTATAGAAAGCGTGGGATGAGTCCTTCCTGATTCTTCGTTCACGAAGAAAAGCCCAGAACAAAATTGAAAGCTTAGAATATATCCAGAGAAGGAAGACCAAAATGATCAAACATCTTGAAGCCATGAATCCCCTTTTTTTTGGTGTGTGTCAGGAGCAACTTAATCAACTGCTAGTCACTTCTGTTGTGAGAGAAATTGTCATCTAGAATGATGTTGCCCAGGGGATGCCCAGGTGTATTGATGTTTGACCATCCTTGCGGGAGGCTTCCCTGATGTCCCCGCAGGAGGAGCTCATTCGTGTTCTCCCTGGATTCGAACCTGCGACCTGCCAACCTTCAGTCCTGCCGGCGCAAGGTTTAACCCTATGAATCCCTATGAGGAATAGGCTTGTTTGCTGCTACTCTAGAAACCAGATGCAATTGATTCAAACTGCTGGAACTGATTCTACCCAAACATTAGGAAAACACTCTGATGGTCAGTGCTATTTACATGAGAACCTGATGATGTCTTCTTCACTGGAGGTATTTAAACAGACTGACTGGCCATCTGTCTTTGGTATGGCCAAGTCATAGCATACACATGGGTGGCTATGTGTCAGGAGTGCTTTGATTGGGTATTCTTGCATGGCAGAGGGTTGGATGGGGGTGGTCTTGGGGTCTCTTCCAACTTTATCTATTACATATAATAAAAGTCAGTGTTTGCGGTGGTGCGGCCGAGCGAGCGACGGGAGGAATATGTGCCAGCGTTTCGATTGGCTGCCATTGTGGGATTATTTGCATAATGGGCTCTTAACTGGCCAGCCTCAGAACTCCCAACATTCTACGGCCCCAGACAGTGGGGATTGGTTGGCACTGAAATGGAATTTGCATAACTGCCTCCAAATGGCCAACCACATTCAAACATTCTAAAGTGACTCGGAGGGAAAGGGAAAGGCCTCAGGCAGTCAGCCACTGAGGCCCACAGCACTGACAGAACAGGACCAAACTTGGCAAACAGGTGACCAATGGCCCACTTCACTACCTGGTGTGGTTTAGGGCAGGAGGGGCCACGAATGATGGGATTTGCAGTACCTTCACGTCATTCACTTCCCAAACAACACTAAAACCCCTATAAAACAAACCAGCCCCAAAATTGACAGAAAGGCTTCCTTAACTTGATTTTCCTGACTAGGCCCCCAGGACTCGCAGTACCTTCACTAAGTTCCTGAGACCACTGCAAGCCACATAAACATCTAATAGGAACCAACCTTGGCAGACAATGCCTTCCTCAAATAACCCGGGCACCGCCGGGTCCTCAGCTAGTGAGTTTATATATAACAGAAAAAGAATATGTTTTTCCTATTGAGTAAAGATGTGTGTGTGGACTTGATTTGTGTGTAATGTACACTGAACCAGTTTACTCCTGCTCAAGAGGGTGAGGAAGCCAAAGGTTTGGCAAAATGATTAGGGCCTTGAGCATGGGAAAAATGTCTATGTGTCTCTTTGGGTGACAAGAAGAGAAATCCAATCAAGATAGAGACAGTTGATCAGGAAGAGATGAGGGCTGAGGAAATACAGAGATCATGTGCCAAAGCAGGCAAAGGGAACCTTGTGGTCCAACTCGGCACCACAATTGAAGAGAGACGTTGACAAGCTGGAATGTGTCCAGAGGCGGACGACTAAAATGATCAGGGGTCTGGAGAAGAAGCCCTATGAGGAGCGGCTCAAAGAGCTGGGCATGTTTAGCCTGAAGAAGAGAAGGCTGAGAGGAGACATGATAACCATGTATAAATATGTGAGAGGAAGTCATAGGGAGGAGGGAGCAAGCTTGTTTTCTGCTGCCCTGGAGACTAGGATGCAATGGGACAATGGCTTCAAACTACAAGAAAGGAGATTCCACCTGAACGTGAGGAAGAACTTCCTGACAGAGAGCTATTCAGCAGTGGAACTTTCTGCCCCAGAGTGTGGTGGAGGCTCCTCTGGAGGGGTTTAAACAGAGGATGGATGGCCATCTGTCAGGGGAGCTTTGAATGCAATTTTCCTGCTTCTTGGCAGGAGGTTGGACTGGATGGCCCACGAGGTCTCTTCCAACTCTGCGATTCTATGGTCGATGAAACTTCCGGGAAGCCATGTGAGTCCAAAGGGAAATAATGAGTTAAACCCAAACAAAAAAAGGAAGTTCTGTACTCTCGAAAAGTCTTACTGGTGGCGTTAGCCATTGTAGTGTATTTGCGGTATTTTAATTCTTTTTCTACCACACTTACTGTTTAATTGTTTTTTAACTTTTGTATTGCTCTTTTAAAACTGGATAGATGTCAGTCGTCTTAAGTCTCCATGGGGAGAAAGGTGGGATATCAATAAAGATAATAGGAATAATATTTAGCTGGACGTCCACCGTTCATGGAGCTGGGAGGATTCCCCCTCCGAGGCAGGACTGTGAAGCCCGCCAGCCAATCAGAGTGTGCTCCCCACGATCAATGCAGATTTCCGCTCCCCAGTGGCTGACAGGGCAGGATGACCAGCTGGCCAAAAAAATACATAGTTTTCTGAGTGAAGGACATTGTCTCTCTTTCGAGACAAACAAAGCAGGACCCTGATGATAATGGGTTTCTCCTTTGTATTGTGAGTGGGTCAGGCACCCTCGGCGCCCCTGTCCATCGTTGTCAGTGCCAGGGTATTGTCCAAAGTGATAGGATTATGGAATCCAGTCCTGGGAGAAGGGGAAATGGCATCTTGGATAAGTGGGGCAGGACCTCCCGGTATCAGGAAAGAGTGTCAGGTGTTCCATGGGGTGCACAAAGGACAGGTGGCCCGCTATCAGGCTCTTGTCCCTTTGTTAGTCCCGGGCTTCTTCCCTCCAAAGGGTTGGGTTTCCTGAGCTGAAGTTCCTTGTCATTGCTGGGCAGCTGGGTTGGCCTCTCTTTCCCCTTCTTCCCCTTCCCTTGCTGTTGGGTCTTCTTCTTTCAACAAAGACCAAAGAAGGGAGGACTCCAAAGACTCCCGCCACACTCCTCACCCTTCAAAAGGCTGCCCAGGTTGCCAAGCCGGCCACCTTCCCCTGCCTTGCTTCCTTCCCGCGTGCCTCAGAGAAAGGCCTTCCCGCTCCAGGGCCTCCTTGCTGGCTGGTCCAGGCCTGTCTCCTCGCCTTGCAGCCTGTGCAGCCAAAGACTCCCAGGCTGCTTGCTCATCGAGGGAAAGAAGGAAGCGAGGAAGAGGCTGCCGGAGGAGAAAGAGAGCAGGATGGGTGCAGGGGTGACCAAGAGCGCCCCTGCCGGCGCCCCTGGGGACGTGGCGGCCTACACAGCCGCGTACCTGGCGGACAGCTTGAGCCGCCCCTGCCCTTTGTACATCTGGCCTTATGGGAACCAA